>JAUCNO010000386.1:1346057-1381864 GCA_032353835.1 Enteromius viviparus | reverse complement strand
ATCTGATCATCATCAGTCTGTCTGGAGTCACATGAAGAAACAGAACAAACTGAGACAGACTCAATCCAGAAGAACTGTGTCAACGTCTACAAGATGAAGAACAATAACCTACAGTACCTGGAAAGCTATCTGAAAAACTATAGGCAAGTGTACCTCAGAACAGAAGCTGCAAATACCAAATATTTATTTGATTTAGTTGATAGAAGTTAATTGATAAAATAAATCTGTTAATGCCATTTTTTAAAGCATCCTAATTTAACAGAATAAAACTTTGAACAGTTCTGTAGCTTTGACGTTATACGAACATACAAACTGGGTCTCTGGGTCAGATTCCACACTTGGAAGTGGGGAAACAACTGACAGCAGAAACAGGCCGAGGGAAGACACGAGTTTGGGAATCAGCCATGTGGACACTTTGCCCAGTACAGGGGCTGACCGAATCGGGCAAGCTAACACAGATACTGGGCCTGGCGTCAGACAGCTCCGCCAAATCTGACTGTCGATGGTGGAGGATGCTTGACCAAGGTTCGCGACTGGGAGAAATATGCGCTCGCATCCCCGTGTGAAGGGGAATGGAGCAGCAAGCAGGCCAGTGTCACCTATCTTCTTGAAACAGAGAGGAAGACATTGGAGGTATTCGGTGTCGCCCAGCCCGCAGCTCGACAAATGTCTGCCAGAAAGGGCGCCACATGCCAACGCATGGGAGGAGGCTACACTCCTAGTGGGGTGTGCTCTCACGCCCAGGGGACACGGCTCGCCTTGGGGCTGGTACGCCAAGACTATGGCATCCAGTATCCAGTGGCCCAACCTCTGTTTGGTGACAGCCTTCCCTTTCTGCTGACCTCCATAACAGACAAAGAGCTGCGCAGAGCTTCTGAAGCTCCGGGTGCGGTCCACATAGAAGCGCAAGGCTCTGACAGGACACAGCAACTCCAAGGCTGGATCTGCCTCCTCCGAGGAACCAATCGTCCAGCCGCAAGGGTTCGGGACTAGGAGGCTTTGACACCTCCAGCCCGATACTCGTGGCTGCCCAGGCAAGCATGGCTTAATCTCCGAGTCAGACTCGGTTTTAGCCGCGGCGCCCGAAGGGCAGATGATAACCCATGCCCCGATGCTGTGATCGACATCTGATCCTCCGACGATCTGCCAAATGAAATGTGAGGACCGCCCGTAGACGGCCCAGACAAATCACCAGGAAACTGGATGGGACAGTCACTGCTGGAGGGGTGAGAGGCCTGTGAAAGGTGTACCTGGCAGGGAAGCTCTCAATGTAATCTGGGGCAGAGGAATTGACACAGGGATTAACCGATGGTTCGCCTACAGTCCCCCGGAGGAGAGAGAGGCGAGACCGCAAGACTGACAGGGGCATGGACTAACAGCAAGCACATGCACCCACCCCGAACGCCTCTAGTAGTGCCCACACCTGAGAGGACTCTTTTGTAAAACACCCAGGGGAATCACTGGATGAACAGGGACTCCACTGATCGCGTTGTCTCGTCACACCAAACAGCCTCTGTTTACTTCTATCTCTTTGTTTCAGCGCAGAACCAGCACCAGCAAACACGCAGCCCTCGGCTCCTAGGCAAAATCTTTTGAGTGGTTGCACCTGCTGCCTATTTATACCCGCTCGGCGGGGAGTGCCTCAGGATGCAAATCCCACTAGCCGATTCTCATTGCCGTTTTCTCTTAATCAGAGTGAATCAGGGCTCCCAAGTAAGAACCCCAGTCTGTCGTCACGACATAACTCATAGTGACTGACAGACAGGCAACAGTCAGAGAAATTAAATACAAATTCAGTAATAATAAAAAAATGTATTACATGAAATCCATATGCTACTTGGCTAAAAAGATATAATGTGTAGATTACCCTAACATCACAGGCCGCTTTTAGCTGTACACTGGAGTTGATTCACTCTGCAGCTATGAAACTAGGTAAATAAATTATTAAATAAAATTAGCACAATAATATTGTATATTGGTGATCATCCTGACGCTAGGACAATATAACTAGAGCATTATTTTAATTTTAGCTACTGTTTTAGTATTTTTATGTGTTTTTGTTGACAACTATTTTTACTAATATTGTGTGATTGTTGCTACTAATATTTTTAAATTCTATTTATCTATCTAGTGTCTCTACTCTTTGTTTTTATTCCCTTTCAGTTTTAATAAAAAAAAAAAAAAAAGGGAAAATGAGATGTTGAAATAAAATAAGTTTTTGTTTTTATTTTTTTAGATTTTCTTTTTTAAAACTTACTGTCATGTTTTGGGGGCTTTTCATCCTTTGCACGTATGCATTTGACATATGATTTTATGAATTCTGTAACACATTGCTTAGCGTTGAAGATTTGGTAAAACTACACACGCTAGTAATCCTGATGCTTTCCTCGTTGGTAAGATGTTTTATTTTTATTATTTATGTTTGTGTTGGACGACCCTCAGCGCATCTGCTCATAAATAACAACCACTTATCTGCGTACCCATGAGAGCGTTCATGATAATCTGCCGAATTACCTCTTAACTGTCATGAAACGCTAATGCGTTTAACAACAGTTCCTCTGCTGATTGATGTCACCGCTGCAGCCGGCCTGCGGATGTTTCTGTTGTTTTTTTCCTCCAAAAAAGCGGGTTTCCTCCGTGACCTTGTAGGCTCGCTGTTAGGTGGCTTGAGAGATTTCCATCAGGGAGCTGTACAGGTCTCCGAAGGCCCTTAAATTTGGAGTTTGATGCTCTGCGTGCACAGCTTGAGGATCTGAATGGACAAAGAGGAGAAAAGCTGCATGTCTGAAAGAAAACACCCTAGGTTTTTTGGATAAAAAAGGGAAATGGAATACAAACTAATTTATCACAAGGCTTTTACAAGCCCTTCACGGCCTATATTTCACACAGGTTACGATTCCCAGACCTCCTTTGTCCCATATTATCAGATTCACAACACACTGAGCTCTGTGTTTCAATAACTTTATAACTTGTGACGTAAAATGTGCATTCATGCTTTGAACGCCGGCCCATGAAATGAGTAACTCTTTATAATATTTGTCATAGTGTGTATAGTAATGGAAACCAGCTTTTATTCATGTTCTTGGTCATCGGTGCATGTTGTTGTGGAGAAATATTTCTTTATAAACTTTCAGCAAAACATCAGTTTTAGGCATCCTTGGGAAGCTGTTTGGTTGATATTAATGAACAGTCAAATAGCCCCCCCTTAGTTACTGTTGCTCCATCAGACAAACAAATGTTGCTCCCTGTCTTACAATGACACAGATGCAGTGTGAAAACTTTGTCCCATGATGTTTTTGAACACATTTGTAGGCCATTCAATGGGAATTAAATATTCCATGTGGTTATAAATATTTAAAAATAAATTGAAGCGAGGGTTTACAGATCACCATGCAAGCTTAGAAGTTTCATATTACGGTCGATCATCACAAGCGCGGATGACAACATCCTGGATCATCACTGTTTGTGTAACACAGGGTACCATTAAATTAATGTACATTAGGCCAGTTTGATATGAAAAATGACTGTAGACCTCCATTTGTGTTTTTTACCTATTGTACAAGACATGAGTCTTGTCAGTCTGCTAGCATATACTCACTGACATTAACCTCTCTAACTAGTTAGCCAGAGATACCTTGCTGAAGAGCAAGATGATGTTAACGTTCTGCTTGAGCAGATGAAAATTGTATGACAGCCAGAAAATGATAATTTTACCTTCATTTGGATTGAGTTTGAATAGAAAAAGAAAATTTATTTTGTACCATATTTATTTATTATTATTTAATTTTTTTTCATTTATTGGCATAAATAACGTGTGTGTGTATATATATATATATATATATATATGCAAGCCCCGCACTACGGCTTGCATATAAAATATTTCTTTATTAACCAGACCACTTGACCTTTGTTATATATATAGTTATATATATATATATATATATATATATAACTAAATGTAAAATATAACTAATAAATAATATACTTTTTAAAAAATATTTTTATTTTTATATTGATTGAAATAAAAACATTGCTAATATATATAAATATATATAGAGAGACATACATACTCATTACTATAATACATGTTATATGCAATGGATTTTATACATTACCAAATATTATTTTAAAGTATAAATCTAAAGAATGATTGCAGTTCTTGGAATGAACATGTCAAGTCTGACATCTCTATTTTACCTGTCTCCAGAGACCAACTATTGAATCTCGGCCATATGGGAACGCAATATTGGAAGTGCTGCTTCAGTGGATTCCTGAGGAACCTCCTGTTACCGTCACTGGACTTCCTGCCGAAAGACGGGCTGATTTAGTGCTCAGGTTCATCTATTCCCACCGTCCCTTTTGTGGAATTATTTATTGTGTAAATGGTTTTAGGGTTTGTAGAGGAGGGGGAATATACGCCCCTTCCCACACACACAATCGTAATGGTGGATTTATTTTAAAATGGAATAAAATACTAAATTCTTAATATCAGCCTTGGAAATAAACTCCCTCTCTCTGGGCTCTGTGCTCAGATAATAACTCAAAACAGCCCAAAACACTGGTAGCATTTATTACCTTTCCACAACGATGCTTCTCTCTGGCAGCATCCTGCAGAAAGCGCCGCCATAAATTTTATTACTATTAAATGCTTCTAACGGGAGTTGACAAATATTTGAATGGAGTTGCTCCTCGAAGGAAAATCCCCGGCCTTGACAAACGAGGGATGTATTCATCTCAATTGTGTCTGAGTGCAATCTCAGTCAGTTTTAGTTGTTCCTTGGAAATACAGGCAGATTGCTACGTTTTTATGAGTGCAATAAAGTTGCCATTCCTTACGAATGTTGTGAGGATGTGTTTAAGTGCATGTCTTGTAACTGGAGCGTACTGAGTGACAGATGCGTGAAGGATCAACTGTAAAAGTGACCATGATTGGCTCAGAGATGGATCTTAAACAGGCATTTAAGGTCACAACCCCGTGTGGCTGGTATCAGCCTTAACATGCTGGTTTTGTTGACGGGACCCCGTCAGTACTGTCAGCTGGACTACAGGCATCGGCCGTCCCCTTCATGCAGCTCAAAGGAACAGCCGTAATTTTTCTTCTTGCATGTTAAAAATCAACGGCCAAAAAGCTGGGAAAGTTTACCAGCTACATCCTGTGGTTAACCCCGATTCAATCCAGCCACAACGCAACACTGTAATAGAAAGACGCCCGTCGCTGGGAGTGAGAGCTGATTTATGCCTGTGTTTACTGATAACTCTCTTACCAGTCGCAGATCCTTCCCAAATATAATTCCGATAGACAAGGAGATGGGAATCCCTGAGGCATTGCAGTAGACCTCATCTGTGATTGTCGCTGGGGAAAACAGATGGTTCACGGTCACGGTGTGTTTAGACATTGAAACAGTTTGGTTTCATGGTGCTGTTTTGCTGTTAGGATTATGTCTTACTCCTGAAACATTAAGCAGCGAGGACATACTTCACCGTGTTTGAGTTTCTGCATTTAGTCACAGGCTCACACATAATTTGTTGACCTTTTTTGTATATTGATTTTTGTACAAAATTTTATATATAAACTGACATACAAATGTATATAAAAAAATAATAGTATAATATATAAATAAAAATTGTAATTAAAATATAATTTATGCTTAATTTTAATGTAAAACTTATTTTTATACTGAATATATTTTATTTTAAAATAAAAATGCATAAGGATGCCTACATATATAATATTTTTTCATGGCAACAATAATTTTCATTTTTATTAATTTCATTTTGTATGATCTATTTTAGTATTTATATTGCTCCTAACATTATATTTGATGCACATTTTAATGTACTATATAGTATATTACAAACCTTACGAAGGTCAAGTGGTCTAGTTAATAAAGACATATTTTATATGCAAGCCGTAGAGCGGGGGATGGCTTTCCTTTGTTTCCCTAATAGTATATTATAATAAAATGACTTTACTCTGGATGTCAGCAATCCTGAAGTCCTGGAACTGCATTTGAGCAGAGCCCAGACATTGACAAGGTCAAGAAATCATTTCTTGTTTTAACTGGGAGCAGTTCTCGTAATCTGGCAGAAGCCCCATGGCTCGTCCTGCATGCATAAGATGAAGTGACATGAGTAAACGAACACTTCTACATCTTAATAAGGTTTAAATCGTGGTTGGGATATGGTGGGATTATGTCGTGGGACGCTGGGTCTCACACGTTGAGTCCATAGAGACGCTGAATGAGTCTTTTACAGCAATCTCCATTCAGAAGAACCAGCACTTGACCGCTTCTCCAAGACTTTACATCTGCTTAAATGGAGACTCGACCCGAGGGCTTTCAGTCCTATTACAATCAAAGCGCTCAAGTTATTTTCATTATGCTGTTTGAAAGAGATGTAGAATCAATTTTACAGTTCTTTACAGCTTGGATTTATAAAAGTGAGTGAAAAAGAGCATGTTTTATCTCATAAATTCCAGGGATGGAGTGGAAGAGAAAGATCTCCACCTGGGTCCGAGCACAGCAGACCCTCAGAAGTGAGTGTTTATACAAGAGTTCAGGAGTCTCTCTCGTCCTGCACGTGCGGGTTTGAAGCCTTGGACCGCGGTGAAGGGGTTATTTGAGCATGTACCCAACAAAGCGGTGGGCCTCTGTTTCTGAAGGCGCCGAACTTTCATTGGTGCAAATACAGCTGCTAGATTATTGCCCTTTCAGGCCGCAGACTGACAGCATGACAGTTTCATTTGAGAACAGAGGCTTTTAAAAGAGGCTCTACAGACAAAAATTATTATTCATTTTTTTTAACCACCTGCGTCTTTTAATGGCCATTTGTGGTGGGTGCAGATTGTACAGGACACTCTTTCAGCAACTTTTACTGGAAATTGTGATCTAATCAGAGTGAAATGTAAATGTGTTTGGTAATATTCAGACTCGGGTTCATATAAAGAAGTATTGCTTTATAATTAGTACAGTCTATACAGTATATGTATAGGTGTACAGTGTGTGTGTGTTTGTGTTTATCTGTATTTATATTTATACAATATTTTGTAATATTTTGGATCTTAATTTACAACATGACATATTACCTTACATTTTTTTGCACACACACACACACACACACACACACACACACACACACACACACACACACACACACACACACACACAAGATATAAATATGTATAAATATATTAATAACTTTAAAGAGTACATATATTACAGAATATATTTTACCTAATTTATTACACTTTTTAATTAATTAATTGAATATTGCTTAAATCTCTTATACTAAAATACTATATATATATATAGCGTGTGTGTGTTTATATAGTAGCTACTATAAATATTCTATATGTGTACATGTCATATATGTCTGTATAAAAAAAATATTTTTAGAAATACATAAATTAGAAATTCAGTGACATATTAACATTTTATTACAGTAGATTTTCAAGCTTTTTATATATTTGTTTATACATTTTTTTATTTGCGTTTTTGGAAATGTTACATTTTTTTTTTTTTTTTTTTGCAGCCTCTCCTCCACAGTTTGTGATTCCACTTTTGTTGGCAGCACACAAAGGTTCCTCAGCACTCACTCCAAATGTCTCTCTCTCTCTCTCTCTCTCTCTCTCTGCCTCTATGACTCTCTTTGTTTAAGTCCCTCTCAGTCTCTCTCTCAGTCTCTCTCTCTCTCTCTCAGATGCTGTGCATTCTTGGGTTTGTTCGAGCGGATCCCTCCTCGCGAGCGGAGGCTTGACTTTCCCAAAGCTGATATTAATATCACAGACCATTGTGATGGAGTTATTTTCATGGAAGCCCAGGAGGAAGTCACGTGACTCTAATTAGTCCCCGGAGGCCGCAGGGTCTCCATTACGTGCCTTGTTTTAACTCACATAACCATCAATGAAGTGGAAAGGCTGAGGAAGTAGCAATCACTGTGCCTGGGCGGCTGGTTTTATTTTAATGTGTTCTCGAGCACCTATTTTGTTAATGGGCCCAAAATCTGAGAAAAAAAGTATCTTCCCTTCTTTTCCCTCATGACGTTTCTTCGCTTTAAAAATGAGCGAGCGCACATGTGAGTGAGAAGATTGATGATTCTGGGATTTGTTGGTTCACACCCTGTTCAGCACATGGGGAAAAATCGAGAATGATGGACACACTCGCACATATAAAACCATTAAATGTGTCGTTCCTGTTTGGCAGCACCTTATGAACTCTAATCTAAGAGTCTAATATGCTTGTGTTGTAATATGAGTGTTCTACAAAAGAGTTGGTGAAAGGGTTGGTAAAACTACAGTAGGGCTTCATTACAGTTAATATTATTTAAAAAGACCTGAGCTGCATGGACTAAAAAATGAAACATCAACTAATGTTAGATTACTAAAATACTAGTCTCAGACGTCACACGTACAGAACGTCTGATGCATATGGTACACTAAACTGGAAACCCTTGTTGTGAGGACATTTCAACGCCCCGAAACAAACTGTGATTGGTTGTTTGACATGTCGGTTAAACGGACTTATGGGCGGGTCTTGACCAAAGAAAGCGCCTATGAGCCGTCAGTCTAAAGGTCTGGCTACTCAAGACTATTTAAATAATGTAACAAATGAAGTTTGTTGTTAGTAAATACATTAATGAACATTAACTAATAGGACCTTGTCTTTTTTGTCATATAAAAGTACTAAAACTAAAAATACAATTCATTGCAGTGTTTGCACTGTTTTTCACATTTAATTCACTTGCTATTTCTTTGTAAATATCAGAAGTTGAAGATGTTGATTTGTAAAAAGTTATTAGAATTATTATTATTATTATAGACTATTATAGACAATTTATCAATCTAATAGGATTTGAAAAAAAATAGTAGCAGTAAACTGGAAGTTGAAGATACCTGTTAAATTATTAGCATATTTATTAAATGATTAAAAGAAAATATTCTTCAATAGTGAAATGTATCAGAAGACATGAGAAAAATTACAATTTGATGTGAATTTCACCCTTATGTTTACTTTATTGTGATATTTTAAAAAGAGAAACTATATAGTGAAATATATTTTTCAAAGTTGTAAATAAAACAAAGATTATTGGATTACAATTTACAAGAAAATACTACTTGTCAGTTGTCATAATTTAATGTGTTACTTGACTAGTATTTGTAACTGTTGAAATGAATATATTTATAGCTTTAAAGTGATTGAAATTAAGATTAACAGGAATCTGCAAACATAATTATAATTAAACAAGAAAATATTTGTATTGATTTGAAATTTACTGATAGTTTGATTTTAAAAACTATACTGTGAATATAAAACACATTTTTGAAATCGTATTTAAAATATTGTTAGAGTACGTTTTGCAAGCAACCGTTTCATCCTTTTTACTTCAAAATAAGCATATTTAATTCAACACTTGCCGTTTCTGTTTGCTATATTTACTAGCAGTTTCTGAGTGGACGGTTATTTTATTGTAACTGATATTATTTTCATATTGCAAAAATATAATCCACAAACAATGGTTACATGAACTGTGGTATGAGCCGTATTCTGCTCAGAAAACAGATTTTCTCTGTCAGAAAGGTAGCTACTTAAACACGTGACAGCAATAACAGACAGTGCCACATGCACACTTCCCATAATTCTGTGAATTCACCTCTCTCTTCCTGACCTAATAGCTTCCATTTACCGCTGGGCCCGTTCCAAGGGAAAGTGTAGAGTTGGGCCAAAATCCGTGGACAGCTACTGATGAGATCTGCCGAGTCCAAAAATGTGAGCGCAATAAAACAACGGCATGAGGAAAAGCTGGACGTCCTCCTGGGCTGCATTAGTGAGGTGAGATTATTCTGAAATTAGACATTCTCAAATAACGCGCTTTGGAAGGCATTAAGGAAGACGGACGGTGTGCGTTTGAGTGCTCGTGAAATAGAGGAGGATTAATTGTTCGAATAACAATATGGCGGATGGGAATAGAATTACTCAATATAATTGTTTCAGATTCTTTAATTGGTCACGGCCTGAACACAATGTGCTGAAATGAACAAATGTCACTCTCTGTATTTCAGCGCTCCATACGGTAATACAATGAGAGGCCAAGGATGTATCTTCCTTGGAGCGTGGCCGGGTTGTATTTATGGTTTTTCCTTTAGCAGTGAGCGGGTCAGAGGGCGACGTGAGGTCCTGACAGAACACAATCATCCATTAACGCTTAAACAGACATGAATGGAAAAAGGCAGCAGTTCAGGGTCATCAAATCAGATCGTACTTATGCAACAAAAGCATTACCACATGTAGGACAGAAAGCAGAGCCACAGCAACACACGCATATATATATATATATTTATCATGATCACCTTTCTTTTTTAATTAATTTAAATATGTATATATAATAATTATTTAGTAAGCATAAATCATATATATTTATATGTATACAATTTAAAAATAAAGTTTATATGTGCATTTAAGTGAAACTAATGTTATTTTAATTTTGATTTAAGTTGATCATTAATTTTATTTGATTAGTATTATTACACGACTTACTCTAAATAAAAAGAAATTGCACATTATATATATTTATATATGTATATAAATGTCATATTTATATAAATTATTAAAAAATATAGAAAATTATAATAAATGTCTACATATATCTAAATAATATATCTATTAAATAATTAAATAATTTAAAATACAGTTTTAATGAAATTAATACTTTATTTTAAAATAAATATGTTTAGATCAATAATTCATTAAATTTTTTTATTACACAACTTTCATGTTAAAAATATATATCAAATAAACATAATGTATAATATATATGTATATATTATTGATAAAAATAGTTTATATATGCATTTTAATAAAATTACTGTTAATGTTAATTAAATAAATTATTAACATTTATTTGAATTAAAACGCATATATAAACTGTTTTTATAAATTACATATATATATTAAAAATATGCGACTTTAAGTAAAAAAAAGCAAGTTCATAATTAGTAATTTCATATAAGCTATTGAAATGAAACGACTGCTATATCATTCTTGTTTATATATCAGTAAGCCTAATGAAGATTAAGCAATTAATGTAATTTAAATGCAGTTTATCAAAACAAACTTAATGTAGGCTTTGATAAAGTTATTACTGTATATAGATAGATAGATTATATTTAGGCCATATGTTGTTTTGAGCGGTCAGAATATTTCTGTATCCTGTTCTGACCTCAGCAGAAATGTTGGAGGTCTCATAAACATGAGCTCTGAAAAGCACCTTTGACACGGAGAGCCGTGGAAAATCTTACATCCTTCACATCTGCCGCACGTAAAGCTCCTGTAAACCGCCTCACGTTTGCCTCATGAACGTTAGCTCCACGCCGCGCAAACGTTACACGGACACACGCTGACCCGTCCTCCTGCTGATGTAAGATCCACATTGAGTCCTGCCACACACTGGCCCCTTTCAAATCGCCAGGGGCCGCAGCGGACCGGGCCCCGCATTAACTGCAGCAGGTGCAAGGGAGCGCGGCTTGTTTTCCTTCACGGGCTCCTCAGGAAATCATAAAGCAAATATATTGCTGGGGGACGGTTTTCGGTGTGCCCTGTGAGCAAACTGAAAGGGGAAATGGATCAACGCACAGCCACTGAGGACGGTAAATCAACAGGCCAAAAGGAGAGCTGAATGTACTGTGGTGGCCCCCAGGGGCCCGAGCCCAAGGCCGGGGTTTCTGTCAGTCACGGCCTGGTGTTAATGTCAAAGCCAGCTGGGTCTGGCAGGGCCGTCGATTGCGGGAACTCCACTAGAGGCCATCGTGTCACAGGAAAAGCAGCTTGAGTCAGGGATGATTTGCATCCGATGCAGTTCGACAAAGAGATAATAAAGATGACAAACACGAATTTTGACATTCGGAAAATAGTTGGAAAACGTCTTCTCGGCTCATTCTCAACAGGCCTTCTTGCTTTGGTCATGCCACGAGTGAAACTGAATCGATTGTAAGGGATATGCAGACTTCTGAGGAGGCGCTTCGACCAGGACACAGAGGTTACAGGTCAAGGTCACCTAGTGTCCCAGTGGTTTGTTTGCTTTTATTGCATTTTTTTTAGTTTACATTTAAATGAATGAGACCATTAAAGTCACAACTATAAATTGCAAAAAATAACTGAAAAATTTTTTTTACTAAAATGTACTGTTAGAGAAAAGTGTTTCTGATAAACCTGATATTTGGAAAAAAAAAATAAAATTACATGCATTAATTAAAACGTGATCCACAATATTTGTTGAAAAAACCCAACACATTCATTGTATGCGATGTTAATGCCATAATAAAATACTAACTGGTATAAAATACCATTACAATAATACCATACTAATGTACTTAAAAAAATTACATATTAAACAACATCATCATTTTAAGGCACACAATTTACAGAAGAGCACAGAGGTCCCCACGGTGATGCTTCTTTTTCAAATCATTTTTTATTTCATGTAATAAGGGTTAATAATTTTTATTTGCTACATTTAAATGGACAGCATAGTTGATACCAACTGTTTAAAAAAAACAACAACTAAAAAAGTACATTAGAGAAGTGTTGCTGAAATACCAGAAGAAGAAGAAGAAAACGTTGTGATACATATGAATCATTTTAAAAGTCAACTTTAATATGTTTAAAGTTCTGATGATGTTACAACTAATACAGTTTAACAATAAGACCGAGACCTTTACTGGAAACACAAAAAGTGCTGAATATAATTTAATAAAATTGACTGTTTAACATAATTGTCAAATGAAATATAATGTAATAATTACAGAGAAACTGTATATTAGAGACACCTGGAGGCAGAAGAGAAAATTGTGATCTGGTTTAAAATACTGTAAACATTGCTGTAGTGTAAATCAATAAGACTTTTTTTTACATCGACTTTTTGAGGGGAAAAACAGGCACTGAATACCAGTAATGAGTTATAACCTTTATTAAATTACCAAGCATTGTTCATTTTAATTGTTAGATGAAATTAAATGAAATTTCAGTTATCTTATTCTAAAGAATGATTATGAAGGCTAACATGACATGCAATTCTGAATAACTTGCAAGTTCTATTCTGTTGTCTTTAAAACGTGACACCAGTAAAATATCATTATGCGGGAATCTTGATTTCTGATTCAGCTCATCGGACGGTTTTTCCACCGGCCCGTTTAATGTCAAGCTCATTTCAGTCTCAACTGATCACTGCTGTTATGTATCAGGTTACCCGTTCTCCAGCCAGCTCACTCCCTCTGAAACCTCCCTTCCTCTTACACAAACACACACGATGCCACCCAAACCCTTTCGACTGCTAGGATCTTCTCCATTCTTTTTTGTAGAAAAGGCATTCGCTCACACTAAAACAAATATTCCCTTTAATTACTTGTTGCTCCAGCATTCGATCATTAAAATTCGCCATGCATCCAAATTCATTCGTGCATGTTCGTTTTTACATGAGCTTTGCTCATCAGTTAATGAGAAAACTGTGTCATTTGTACTTTTTGCGAGAATTGCAACTGCTGCACATGTGGAAGTAAGAGGATTGCAGTCACACCCATCCGTGTAACGCTATACCTCCCCAGGACGGGTCTTTTAGACACAAGTTGTCCTGGCTTTTCGTCTGATTGAGCGATTCAACACATCATATATAGAAACAGCTGTGCTACAAATGAGCCCCTGCACGGTGACTTTGATAAATGTGCTGAATTGACTGCACACAAGCCCTCAGGACGACGGCCTCCTGCGATTTCCTTCCCCGTCAGGTTAAACGTTTCTTAACAACACGTATGTCTGTTTCAGTGCGCTCCTCGTTCGCCGCTCTATCACCGAGCTGGAAGCAAATTATGAAAAACTCTGACATTACAGGGAAGTGCAATTCAAGCTGTGTAAATATGAATTCATATACAGACCACCGTCCTCAAGAGCGGTTTAAATCATAAGCACATTAGGCATTGTACATAATCCCAGCCGCATGTATAAATCACTGCGCTGCTGCAGTAATGAGTGGTAATGCTGGGAATACACTAACTATGAGAGTGTTCAGTGTTCATGACCCCTCATGACAAACGCTTTACTGTGTTTCTCTCGTAGCCTTAGGACAAATGTTTCGCATTTATACATCTTTGCGATTAATTGCATCCAAAATAAACGTTTTTGTACAGATAATATGTGTGTGTGTGTACTGTGTTTATTTATTATGTACATATAAATACACATACAGTATATATTTGCATGCATATAATTATATTAGTATGATTTATATTAAATATATAAATATATGTAATGTATAAACGGAACCTATTTTTATTAAAAATATAAAAATGATAAATGTAGCATTTGTTTTTGCCCCCATTTTTCATGAGCTGAACTTAAAGATCTAAGATTTTTCTATGTACACAAAAGGCCTGTTTAGGCTGGCCACAATAAAAGGCCACTCAGTTTTGTCACACAGGACAAAGCCACAGATGTGGCAAGTTTTGAGGGACTGACTACAGGAGCGTCCACCAGAGCTGTTGCCAGTGAATTGAATATTCATTTCTCTACCATAAGCCGTCTCCAAAGGCAGTACATCCAAACCGGCCTCACAAACGCGTGTAACCACACCAGCCCAGGACCTCCACATCCAGCATCTTCACCTCCAAGACCGTCTGAGACCAGCCACCCTGACCGCTGCTGCAACAATCAAAGAATTTCTGTCAGAAACCGTCTCATGGAAGTTCATCTAGAGTGGGCAGATGCACACATTCAGTGGGTCTGGCACTTTGGAGAGGGTTTGGAGAGGGTTTTCTCTGTACAGGGCAGATGGGAGACCGCGAGTATGGAGTCGTGCGGGTGAGCGGTTTGCTGATGTCTATGTTGTGGATCGAGTGGCCCATGGTGACAAATCATTTTATTATTGATATTTTGAATGCACAGAGATACTGTGACGAGATCCTGAGGGCCATTATTCAGGCTATTATCCTCGATTCTTATTGGTCAGTCACATCAAGTAGTGGTATATAATTTACTGATATTGACTGCTCATCATTGCATCTCAATTAATTTTTGATATAATAAAATATATTTTTCTTATGTTTTGTATTATATTTCCCAACAATCTGTTGACAATAAGTAGCTTTGCACCTTCATGTCAACTAACTCTCATCAGAATATTAGTACACTCTAATTAATATCTGCTAACTCTTTATTGGGATGGTCTCCCAAAAGACACCCTACTGACTATAAGTTACTTTGCAAGTACATATCAACCTATTCTAACCCTAACCCTACCAGTCTATTAATACTCTGCACCTACATATCTACTAACTCTTAATAGAGTGCTAGCAATGTTACTATAATCAACAGAATATGTTAAAGGGACCATCAAAATAAAGTGAAACCAAAAAATGTTTTACTCTTCATAGGCACTTTTTATCTAATTTCATCTTTAAGAGATTTTGCAATAATGACTTACTAACTGGTCTGTTTTTTGTAGTTCAGTTGGTCTGATTAATTTTACTTTTCATATACTGTAGGCATATTGTAAAGATTTTCAGTTGATTTTCATAAGCCCCAACAGAAATATTATAAATAGCTGTTTTAGGCAACAGTCATATGTGACAAGAGTAATGTGATTTATATACTCTTTACATTCTTTAGCCATTTTATCAGCTGTTTGGACTCTTATTCTGACGGCACCCATTCACTGCAGTGGATCCATTGGGGATCAAGTGATCCACATCTTGGATGATCTGAGGTTTAGTACATTTTCAGCAATTGTTTAGGACAACAGTTCCTTTAATACTGAGATCGGCACAATTCATATCACTGCTCATTCAGTATATGTGACCCTGGAGCACAAAAGCAGTGTTAAGTCGCTGGGGTATATTTGTAGCAATAGCCAAAAATACATACAGTAGTATTGGCCAAAATTATTGTTTTTTCCTTTTTGCCAAAAATCCTTAGGATAGTAAGTAAAGATCATGTTTCATGAAGATATTTAATCAATTTCTTACTAAAATATATTAAAACATTTTTGTTTAGTAATATGCATTAATAAGATCTTCATTTGAATAACTTTAAAGGTGATTTTCTCAGCGTTTAGATTTTTCCGTACCCTCAGATTCCAGATTTTCATATAGCTGTATTTCGGTCAGATATTGCCCTACCCATCCAAATCATACATCAATGAGAAGCTTATTTATTCAGCTTTTAGATAATAATAAATCTCAATTTCGGAAAATTAACACTTATGACTGGTTTTGTTGTCCAGGGTCACATATAAGTTTGCAGTCTAGGAAAACATGCACACAAGCCTTATAGACTACAGTCACACTTAATGTGTTTATGACTCTGATTATTAGCTATATGAGAACATTATAAGCTTGTAAGTTGTCGCAACCGAGTGTTGTAAGAAAACCTTTGGTTCACACGGACCATGCATATTTATATTCGTTTATGAAATGGCTTTTAAGGCAAGAACTTCTCGTTTCATGAAACCATCCTTTCTGTCTTGCCATGTCTACGGTGACACATCTTCACAATAATTGTGGTTTGCATTTAAGTGTTGCAACTCCTACGATGTGATCTAAACATTTCAACGGCCGGCCAGCAATGTCGCAATTTATCGGAGGTGTCATGAAAGAGAACTGAAACCCCTCATTTTAGAGTAGGCAGCTGCCTATGTGTACATGTCCTTGGTTTCTTACTGTGTGAAAGTGGTTGTAACTTCTCAAAATCACCAGAGCATCAGGTAACCAGAGGAGAAAGAGAATTTTCCTTCGAAATCTTTTAAAGGTGAAAAGGGGAAAAAGCATGCGCATTAACCATGCACTACTCCATCATTTTTTTAACTTGCATATTGGTAATCCCCGTCTAAAAATACCCATATAAATAGGTCTTTTTTAGTTGCAAGATCTTCGATTAGCGAAACCACAGTGATTGTTCCAGCTTTTCTCCATGCAACTGTATTAATACCACTGTGGCAAATGAACTTCCCCATTCTGGAAATGACACATTGTCTCATCTTCCTGTTTCTCTTTATCTGAGACTTTGCACATCGATTATCACACACATTGTCATTAACTGTGTGTTTTTTGTGGGGGCAGATAGAGGAAGTGTGTTTCTAAGTCAGTGTTAAGAAATTGTTAGCACTTCATCAGTATTTTCTATTAATATTTGAGGGTGTAATAATGCACCATTGAGAAACATGTTCTTTTAGGCCTTAGTCGACCTCCTGACCCTCAAATATTATAATTAGTAATCTACCTGTGCCTTGTTGTGATAATTAATTACACATTCCAAGCACCAGATGGAAAGTTAGATAAAATGTCCAAGCATTGCTGTTAGATGTTAGCCTGGCTTCCAGGACTATTAAGCTCATAGGAGCTTAGTCTGGCCAAGCTACCTTACTACCCGCCTTCTGGGAGGAGGGCTTAACCTGCGTCCATCAGATGCCTCTGTAAACTGCTAGACGAATCTACAACCAATCAGACCACTCATTCCAATGACAAATGCGTAGCGGTGGAACCTGAAGCCAACGTAACCAATTGTGGCTAGCTTCATTAAAGCAGTGGGAAAATGTCGTCAAGCGATTTCTGCCGGTTTTGTCAGATTAATATGAGAGTAGCTGGTATTTACAGTCATTCAGTGATTATTTTCGAAAAGTTTTGCATGCAATTGAGCGTCGCAGAACTGCTGCGTCATCGCGTTACACCCGTCCCAATCGTGCCAGGGGTGGCGGAGCTCGTTTCTTATTGGTTCCCACTTTTTTGGGAACGGAAATGCTCTAAAACGGCAGCTTTGCCAGACTGACTTTGCTCGCGAAATTGAATGTAGCCTCACAGGAAGTATGGGTGGGCCCAGGCTAGTACAGTAGGTTTAGTAGCAGTGTTGCGGAATTGCTGAGTAGCAGTGTTTTAGCACAGTTTTCCATTTGAAGAATTAAAATCCAAGAAGCAGACCTTGAAAATAATACTGCCAGAACCACACACTTATTGAACTTAATCACACTAGACTAGGGGTCTCCATGGGTCCACCAAACCCAAGGTCTGAGCCCTAGACCCAAGCAGGTTCGAAGATGAACTTTGACAGGTATCTTGGACATTGGGTTTGGTAATAGTGACCTCTGGTCTCAGGTGATTTAAAACAAATGTGCTATTTCCAAATAGACCCGATAAGACAGAAACATACACAGCCTCATACACAGAAATCCATCTAACAGATACAGTATAAGCTCCATGAGGAAAATGCACTCGGGTTCAGGTAAGAAGTTACTCGACACTACTGTTCACTCATATACTTCACCTTCTCATAAGGGATCTGCAGCAGCTCAAGCACCACTGAATGAGCTCCCATGTTCCTCAACAGCCTCTGCTGCTGTTTCTTACTCTTCTTCCCTGATGGTCCTTCCTGTACACAAAGTTTGCTGAGACGCAGGAGGATCTAGAAATAGAAAGACAAACGATGATGTGCTTGAATTGTCAGATCACTCTGCAATAGCTTTTACATGTGGTGCTGCTCATGCCATTTCTCCTCCAGATGTACTGTACACTTCAGGATCAGTTAATAAGATCTTCTTTAGTTAAAGCAGCAACATAACTAGCTTTTTTATAGTGCTTAGATGCATTAACTACTTCAGACGTGTGACCCTTCCTTATAATGCTGAATGTTCACGTGTGAAATGTGTGAATGACACTTTACCTCCTTTACATCTCTGTAATTGTCACTGCTATTTCCATCTGTCTTTTTTTTGCCCGAACCAGAGTCCCTCTATATAAAGAGCAGACAAAGGTTAAACAATGCAACTGTTAATGTTGTATTTCATTCAGTAATGGTTGTTATGTTTAAAAGGTAATTGTAAAGTAATAGAAGTGACTAACGGAAAAAAGTAAAAATTACTTATTTATTGATGCAATATAAGCATCATAAAGAATATCAGTGCATTAATGTGTGACCCTGAGGTATATTAGTAGCAATAGGCAACAATACACTGACAAGAAAAATCTGTAAGTTTTACTCATACAATTTCCTACCATAAATATATTAAAACATTATTTTTGATTAGTAATATGCATTGCTAAAATTGTAAAAAAAAAAATTAAAAGGCAACTTCAGGTTCCAGATTGAATTGATACTAGTATTTGCAGTCCAGGGTCACATATGTTACTATACACCATATTGTAGGCCAGCCAACACTCGTAAATATGTAACTGTGGGTCTCTGGCTTAAATAATAAATGCTGCCACCTTCTTTTTGTGGTCAGACTCTGCTTGGAGACCATCTCCTGCATCCATGCTTTCATCACCCTGTCGCTTGTACACCCAGAGCTCAGATTTTTCTACATTAGATCGCAGTTGGTCAAGGTCTGATTTGATCTGCTTGTAGTTGTCAACATCCTGACTGGTCACTAGAAGCTGAACCTATTGGGGGAAAAAGGGAAGAGATGCATTGAGAATTAAAATAGACTAATATATCAAAAAATTGACTAAAAATGATAAAACCTTATAGAAAAAATATTTAAAATAGCAATGACATTGTGTTACATACCTGCTTGAAAGCCATGAGCACTTCTTGTCTCTGGCTGAAATGTCTGAAGAGCAAATGTAGGGCTCCAGACACAAGCGGTGGATAATCGTGCATAGTAAGATGCAGTAGAACCCTCAAAAATGTTCTTCCACCATGGTCATCAAGATCCAGAGGTGTGTTCTCCTCACTAAGAAGTTCATGCAAAAACTACAGTTACACACTTACATTTTCTTACAAAGCACCTACTTATTCAAGAAACTAAACCTTACCTTCCACCAAAAATTCCTTCTGCTTGTTCTTCAATGTTCTCAAAGTCCAGAGCTGCGAAACAAACAGAAAAAAAACTCACATAATCTAACTTGAGTAACTTGTGGATGATAGTGATCGGGAGATACTGCATACCTGGGATACAGTTTGGTCCGTCTGCATTCGCAGCTGGCACTGCATCCGTTTGCGTGTTGCTCTCATCAAACTCACGTTTGAAGATGCAGAGCAAGCAGGAGATCCTGTAGTCCAGTCGTACATTCAGTATAAACTAAACAACAACAAAAAACACCACATTCAGTTCTGTAGCATACATACAATACATACTAATACTACTAAACTAGTTTAAATATAATTTTTGAAATGTATGTTTTCTTATTAAAACACCTGTAGGATTTCTATGATCTTCAGTTTGGTGTCCATCACCAGAATGTCTTCTTTCTCTGGTTCGGTCTGGGTCTTCACCACATCACCATCAGGGGGTGTTGTGGGGGTTATGGGTAAGAATCCGCCGCCTCTTAGGACCACCTGAGTCATCAGCTCCCCAACGCCATGGATGGACCTCATTACATTGCTACCTGTGAAAAACATAACCAACAAACTGTTAAAAAGTAAAAAGTATCATTCACAGGACCAACATGGCAGACTTGAATTGTTATAATATGAGAAAAGAAAAAAAAAAAAAGATTCTTTACTTTTGGACTCGTCTCCTTTTTCCATTTTGTTGACGGGGTAGATGGTGCTGACATGAACACAGTCCAAAATGGCCAACAAGATCTTAGTCAAACGCAACAAGTCACTGAAGTTGTAAAAGCCAAAGTAAATAAGATTTCTTGCTAAGTTCACCACCTTAAACACACAAAAACAACATGAGAGTTAGTCACAACCAGTAACAACCCACGCTCGTCATATCTTTACAGTCTGGATGGGTGGCTTACCTCAAAAGTCAGTTTGTTTTTCTCTTTATCAGAGAAAGGAACATTCTGACAGACAACATCTCTGAGGTAGTTCTCCACAAAGTCCATAGTGAGAGCAAAGCGCTCCTTTATCTCATCTCTGCTGGTTCCATCATTATCATAACTGAAACAAAAAAATGATTGAGACAACTACAGAAAACTAACAATAGAAGGCTATTAAAAAAAAAAACCATCAACATACTCATCGATGGCGATTTTAGATGGGATCTCGGACCACAGCCTGGCATATTTCACAGGCATGACCTGTTCCTGCGGATCACGGTCTACGTGCATGTGAAGCATCAGCCGGCAGAACGAGGCACGGAGGTCGTAGGGTAGGTCTTCATCCGACATGCAGCGCAGGATCAGGTCTACGTCCAGCTGGCCTGATATCTTCTCTATGGCCAAGTACTGGCGATCCAAACACATCCTTGCAAACAGGTTCAGCTGGTATCTGAGAAAGATAGTGAACCAGGAGAGGATTTTACTCATGTTTTGATTAGTTTTAATAGCATTTTGAACTTGGGTTTTGCTCTGATAAACTTTGACCGCTGGTTTATTTCCTGTTGGCTGACCTGTAGTAGCTAATGACATCCAGGTCCTCTTTCTGGCCTTCTTTAGCATCCTGTGCCAGCTCTCTGATGCTCTTACTCTTGATCTCCTTACCGCTGTCCTTCCAAAACAACCACACCTCCTCCTCATCCTCCTCTGACTCCACTGGTCCCTCTCCAGACTCCACCTCAAACCTAGACAACACCAGCCTGGGTTGAGAGAGAAAGATACAGAATTTTAATGGAACTGGCAACAAACAACTCATAATTGTGTAACAATAATGCGTGTTGATTTTCATGTTTCATCATTTGAAGCCTATAACATGATCTTAGCCTCATAATTCCCATCACTGGCTTTAATTCACAAAGCATTCCTCAGTACTTCTTAAATATGTACTTTCACAACAAATGAATTAAATAAATAAATACACTTATTAATACCAATTAATAGGAATCAAATGTGTAGGGCCAGTAAAGTTTTTTTTTATTTAAATAATACTTTTCTTCAGCAGGATGCATTACATTGACAGAAAAGACATACTATATTATATTATAATGTTAAAAATTTTTTACTTTTTACAAAAATATTAACAAAGCAAATGTTTTCAACACAGATAATTTAAGAAATGATTAAGGGGGTGAAAATAACAATATTATGATTTCTTAACGATCACGACTGGAGCAATGATGCTGAAAATTCAGCCTTGCATCACAGGAATAAATCACTTTTTCAAATATATTCAAATAAAACAGTTATTTTCAATTGTTATATTTCACAACATTAATGTATTTTTAGTCTGAACTGAATAGAGCACAATTTTCAAAAATGTCTCACTTGGTCTCTATAAGGATGTCAGCATTGCAAGGATTCAGAACTGCGTTACAGATCAGCTCCTGAGTCACTGGGATGGACTTGTTCATTGACACACACAGATCGGACAGGTAGTCCAGAAACCTAAACACAAACAGCACACACAAACATGTCAGACTTCTCTCTCTCAGCAAAGTTTAAGCATTGCTCTCAAACTTTCAGACAGAAAACTCTTTTGTCTTTGCTGTACACTCTCTCCCACCTTGGTTCACGGTTTTTCCTCACAAGGCTGACAAACGTGTCAATTTCTGCCGCCGTGATGTGCTTCTCCAAGAGTTTACGGTTGTTGTGGAGGAGGGCCGTTATTGTATCTTCAGCCAACACGTCGTAGCCGATCTGTTTCTGCATGAAGCGGAACTGCTTGGCGATGTATTCCTGCACAGAGGGCACAAAGAGACAAAGTGAATACTTCTGTTCTTTCATACACCACCCATTCTCTTTTTGAGTGGGTTTGCTGTAAAAACACATTTAATAAGGATAGAGGATAAACCCATTAACTGAACATAGACTTAATAAAAAAAAAACACAGAAAACCTCAGCTAACTTTTTACATTTTTGTTTAGTTTAAATTAAACACTAAAATAACCTTTAAAAAATATTTTAAATATTAACAATAAATGGAAATAAATATTTAAATCACAATTTATTCATTTTCAATACCTTTTCTATTATAAGTAAATAAATAAAAGTGAGTCAATAAAACAAGCACTTTAGGCCATAATTTCAGCTAATGTCCTCTGAAGATATGCGTCAACATTTCTAGGAATGACATGGTACTGTATGACACTTTGATTCTAATTTAATTTTGCCATTTAAAGTAGGCAAATAACTTTTTTAAACATCATGTATGGTTCAACTATAAAGAATGTCGGTATTTAATGAGTTTTTCCATTGGTAATGACTTTGTGAGAGTGTGTGTGTGTGTGTGTGTGTGTATAAACACGGCCACTTCCTTTGTCAAAGACAGAATAAATTAATCAACCATGTTAAATAAAATTAAATGTGTTAAATATATGTTATTAATTACAGTGATTCATGTCAACATCTACAAATACATGCTTCTGAACTCCGAAACCTCTGAAAGTTCAAAGTTCGAGGTTAAATAACATTCTATCTTTTTTTTTTAGAATGTTTAAAGACTTTAAAAAGTATGCATTAGATGTGTGTAATGTGTTGGAAACCACAGGAAATCACACTCATGCCTGCAGACACAGATAAAATCTTGAAGTTTATGAATATATGAGAGAGAATCAAAATGAAGGCAAGCTTATTGAATCATAAATCAGCATGGAACAAACAAATCAGCGGGGGAAACGCTGGATCCTGCATTCACAAAATTAAAACTACAGTATGGTAAAAAACACACTAAAAATCATACAATACTGAAATGTTTTTTAAGTATCATATAATCATTTTTATAATGTCTGTGAGGTCAAAGGTTGAACAGGAGATGCTCCTGCAGACCCACCTGGTTCTTCCTGTAGTCCTGCTGTGAATGTCGCAGCACACGATAACACAGTCTGCAGATGTGCCTGAAGGGTGCGTGTCTCTGGTCACTCAGCTCCTCCAGACGCAACATGGGACCATCGCCGCTGTCTGTAAATGGGGCCTGAAGCAGCTTAAAGATCTATTGGATAGAGGAAGGATGGAGACTGGAATGAATAATACATCTGATGTATCTACACTCCTAAAAAAATAAAAGCTCCTCATTTGCATTGATGAAGAAAGTTCAGAAGATTTCCACAGCACAATAAGTTGTAGAAAAGTAGAAAAAATATTTAAACATCTATTACAGTAAGAAAAAGAGAGCCATTTATAAGGAGAGAGCTGTTCATAAGGGCAGTTTATAAGGAAAACCCTTTTATTTGCTGTATTTCTGCTTGTCCAAAAGCCCTACCAGCTGTCAGAGAGTGAATTAGCATTTTAATTCAGACCCATCTGCTGCTTTTGTTGCTGTTAGTGTGTAAATTGTAACTTTTTGATGGAAAATAAGAGCAATATGGATAAATAGGATATCTGTAGTTATTTGAATTTTTGATTCATTATTTGAAATAGACTTAATATGCACACAATGAGGCTTTTCACAATGAGTGCACATCCCTATTCTACACCTGGAAATGTTAAGTTTAATGTGAAATGTCTTTTAGGCACTGTAAGTGGTAAAGTGTGAGGTATTGAAGAACATCCTACTTGTTTTAAGATATTCTGCTCTCTCATAACTTTCTGCCGTTCACGGTTGGGTTTATTGACCATGATCTCCAAAACATCCTGGCCGTTGTTTGGAATGTCCACCACAAAAAACACAAGGTCTTCCAGAAGCTTAGTGACAAACCTACAGAAAGCAGAGAGAAAAGAAGGTCAAGTCAGTTTAAACTGATTAACAGTCCCTGATGAAGAGTGAAATTCTTAATTTTCCACTAGAAGTGCTGGAAAATGTTGTACATTCATCACAGCAATGCTTTTAAATTTCAAGTTCAGACTTCTGGGAATAGTTTGTTCCCTGTAATCAGTCGATACAGTAAAACAACATGAAGTGTGAAATGGGGGTCATAGCAAGAACATTTAGTCAGGGGTCGCTAAAGGACTCAAGCACATTCCTATTCCATATAGTCTCAGGAGTCGTACCTTCTTTCATTCTGGGTGATTGTGCCCTTCTCTAGCTTGCCAGCGATGGATGCCAACACTTTACTGGCATCGTTGGCAAAGTCTAGGTCCCTCACCTCCGCAGGAGGAACAGGCACAATGGCGAAGGCCTCTTTATCTTCTTTAATGGGTGATGTGCCAATCTGAAGGACAAAACAAACTGCAATTTAGTGCAACAATAATATGAAGATAACACGATAACAGGAACAATAGTATATTGAAGATAATATCTATTCTAATATTTTCAAATCTATAAATTTGACATTTGACATCGTACAAACAATTTCACCATTTAATTGTTTATAAATTACATTGTTAAGAAATTTTTGTATATATACACATATTTTTTTACATTCGATTACTTCATATTAAAAGTGATGTGACTTGTGGCCACGTATGGTGACCCATACTTGGAATTTGTGCACTGTATTTAACCCATAACTCCAAGGCTATTCCAATTCTGTGAAATCAAACTGCCCACTTTGGAAGCAACACTGATTGACAATCAATTTTACACGCTGTTGTGCAAATGGAATAGACAAAAGGAAATTATAGGCAATTAGCAAGACACCCCCAATAAAGGAGTGCTTCTGCAGGTGGTGACTACAGACTACTTCTCAGTTCTTATGCTTTCTGGCTGATGTTTTGGTCACTTTTGAATGCTGGCGGTGCTTTCACTCCTAGTGGTAGCATGAGACAGGGTCTACAACCCACACAAGTGGCTCAGGTAGTGCAGCTCATCCAGGATAGCACATCAATGCAAGCTGTAGCAAGAAGGTTTGCTGTGTCTGTCAGCGTAGTGTCCGGAGCATGGAGGCGCTACCAGGAGAGAGGCCAGTACATTAGGAGATGTAGAGGATGCCGTAGTAGGGCAACAACCCAGCAGCAGGACCGCTACCTCCGCACTAGTGCAAGGAGGAACAGGAAGAGCACTGCAAGAGCCTATCTACTGAGATGAGATCCTCAAACTCCTTGTGAGAACATATGCCGGTGAGGTTGCAAATTACTTAACACCCACCCGTAACATAACTGGCTTCTCCTCCTCCTTGTCGATGGGGTTGTTGGTGCTGTGGACCCATGTGTTGGTGCACAAGTGCCTCAGTCTCACATACGAGTTTCTGTTGAGGAAAGAAAACGACTGTCAAACACTCATTTCAGAGATATCAAAATATAATAATAAGTATGATCTGCTTAATAAAATAAATTAAAAAAAAATCAATTATGTCCTTGTGCTTAGCACAAATTACTGACACAGAGGTGCTCATTATTATTATCCCATAATAATAATAACTACTATTATCAATTTGACGAACCTCTGAAATATGAAGAAATGTTTAGTGTTTATCGGAAATCATTCATTCGTTATTTATGTTAAGTGTAATTATACTCATTCATACATGAACAAAGGTTAACTGGAAAGATAATTGATAATCTCCAGTAACCCTTAATCTTAAGAGTTTACAGGAGGTCACAGCACATTCCTGCTGTGGCAAGGGTCGTCTAGGGTCATATTTAGGGGGCAAACGAGTTCATTTCACAGCTTAGCAGTTCTTCAAAAGCTTACCAGGGGATCAAACTCTTGTACTGAGATGTCATGTGAGCACTAGGTTCAGGGCATACATGGTGGAGGTGGGATGCCTTCAGGTCACTGTGACCTCTGTAAACTCCAATCCAACATTTAAGAGGATATGACTGTCTAACGCTAAACAGTGGCACTATTGAATGTCAAAGAAACATCTGTCAAAAACACACTCACCAGACACAGCACCTCTAGTATATGTAACATTTATTAAGTCAGATCTTTTGTGATAGTTTGTGATAATAAAATTAAGTAACTAGCTTTAAAGATCATGCATTTGCAGACTTAAGCTGTTGTAGTTGTATTGCACAAACCAAACATGAACTTTCCCTGAGTTCATGCCGTTGATGCCAACAGAGCCTGCAAAAAGCTATAGCAGTTACACACACTCACACACCCCTACCTTCTTGCTATCAAAGCCACTATTGTTCTTAGTGTGTGTGAGTGTGTGTGCCGCTTAAACACACCCCTACAAGGAAGTTCAATACCTGTCAGGCCAGATAGTTAATGCATGCTTGTTTTACTAAATTGCCACAAGCACAATACACCCGTTCACATTTGTCTTGCACACTAAGGCGACGTTCACACTGCAATCCAATCTGTTTTTTGCTAAGTAATGTGGTACTGGTCTAAACAGACAATGCTTCTAATATGAGCAGCAACATCAGTGCAATAAATGTGTTGATCATTGTTTGTTCGTGTTAGTTAATACCTTATAACACATGTTAGATTGTCATATGAAACTGAAAATATGATTTTTGCCATCCATCCCCCAGCTGTGTGTCACTTTCATTTCATGAGGATCTGATTTAGGCCTCATTACACCTAGGTTTAAGTGTAACCAAAGAGTCACAGAGCTCATTCACTTAAAGGACGCATATCTACACAATTACACACACACACACACACACACGCGCAAGCAAAATTGGGCCTAATAGTTCAGACAAACATGCTCTTGTCACACACATAAATAGGCTTTAGATTGACCACAGGTAGACATCAGACACGGCTGTATTCCTGGCACAGTTGTGTAATCGTCTGTGTGACTAACAGGCTTACTTTTGTGTGCACCCTGTGCCCCCTTACACTAATTAGTCACATCTACAGCCCATGAAAGACCACTGGTGAGTGAGACTTAGAGCATTTCAGGTCACAATTAAAGCAATGACTTAGAAAATTCTTTTACTAGGATCAAACTTAAAGATGGTCTCTCTCGCTCACATGATGAGGGCATAGTTCAGCTTGTTAAATGAAATCTATTCAAAGCATGTGGTTGAGAGGGTCATGTAATCTATAGATATGTTCCCATACACCCATAGGATTAATATACAAAGAAGCAATTATTCATACAAGACAAACAAACACGCATCATCACATGTATCAGACTGCATTAAAAGAGAAACTTGAGTCATGAAACCACAAAAACCACATGAAATTAATAAGTCACTTTGAACATGTTATTTAAAAGGATATATCAAAAGGTTAAGAAAAACAAAGGTTAAACTAGCGTGGGGGTATTTTTTTGAAAACATTTTTTCTCCCCGGGGTAGGGTTAATTATAGCCTAATGCTAGTGTGATCTGTTAAATGTCAAGTCATGAAATGGTTTTAATATGACTGAAAATGTCTCAACAGAGCTTTTTGAAACTCAAAGTGAGTTAAGCCATTCCGTCGCAAAGTGATTCGGAGCGAATCCAACGGATCACGTATCGCGAATCATTTGATTCAGAACAGGATTTCAAAGTGTGTTTTGCAAATCATTTGATTTACAACAGGAATCAAATGAGACGGAACGGAACGCAGAAAATGAAGTATACCTGGGCCTTAAGTCTGCCTACACCGGACATGATAAAGGACCATTGAAAACCATTTGGAATTTGTGTCAGCACGTCATGAATAGAATGTGGCAGCAGTTTCCTGTTGGAGAATTGTTGCGCCACATCATACCAGTATTGTGAGAATATCGCCATCATACCACTATCAAAGATACGTGCAATTAGATCTCGTCACAACCCTAATAAACAATATATAATATACATATTATAAAATATTTTATATATATATATATAAATATATTAGGAATGTAACAGTATTGTAAATACCGTCGTACCACAATATCCAATTTTTCCGATAATACCGTGGTCGCATGACTCGATAAAACGATAGGTCTTCAGAGAAAAGTTTGCTCAGGCGAACGGGAGGTAGCAGGAACTACAATTCCCATCAGCCCAAGTGTGCCCATCATTCTTTGCAGTCTGTTGTCTACAGATCAGTGTTGCCAACTTAGCGACTTTGTCTCTATATTTAGCGACTATTCAGAGCGCCTTGGTGACATTTTTCCCTAAAAGCGACTAGCGACAAATCTAGAGACTTCTTGGACAAACCTCAGCGAGTCTCCGGTACTGCCGTGCTAGCGCGAGCTCTTGTTCTTCTTGTCCTCCCAGCGCACGCGCACACCTCTCTCTGCATCTGTTGTGTTCAGCGAGAGGCTGAGAGGAGCAGGGCTTTCAGTTAAAATAGATATTATGTTGCGTCTAACTCTATTTTACATGCAAATATAGCCAAAATCACAGCATAGCCATTGTCTATATCTCATGTGTACCTGGTTTCATTATTAAGAATTATAAATATAATTATATAATTATAAACGATTATAAATAAGGATTTTAATCTAGTTTAAGATCTTGTAAGGTAGAGCTAGTTCATATACATCATTTACACCATATACCATGTACAGTTTTTTATATATATTTATAAACAGGTTATGTTTAATGTGTAATATTCAGCGCACTATGCGCACAAACATTTGCGTACACACAGACACACCAGCATGCTTGTATTAGCCAATGTTTGAGTATGACGTGGGTGTGTGTGTGTGTGTGTTTATATAATTTTGTGGTGCGTCTGTGTTGTAAAGCAGGTAAGACAGGTTTGATCTTAAAAAAAAAATCCTTTCAGCGGTCACTGCAGAGGACACAGACCTGAACCAACATGTCATGAATGTGTATGCAAACGAAGAGGGGGAGCAATTCATCTAAAAAACTGCCGTTTGAGAGTAAAAACAGAAACCGTATGGGCAATTGTCTGTGTTTGTGTGTGTGTATCCAAGTGCATAAGTTTCCACAAACGTGTCTTGTGGTTGGCATGAAGAGATGAGTGGTGTGTATGTTGGCATGGATCTTGGCACATGGAGGATAGTACCAGCAAAAAAGTGTTCATCAGCTTTAGATGGCTTTAGACTCCTAGGCAGGAGGCACGCGTATATGGTTATATTTAACGCACAGATGTTTCTGAGCTGTTCCGATGTGTGCGTTCGTCTGGCTTTTTGCAGGCAGAATCATACTCTGCATACATGTGGACAGAGCCATTAGAGGCTTGGAGATCAAAATAGTGTGTTACAGGGCATGGAGAGGGCATTGGCTCTCACACTTGTTACTTGAGCTCAGTTAATGCCAGCTGGAGGGTCCACAAAGCTCACTTTATCCCCACTGAACCTGTATGTGTGTTCACTAGTCTTACACAGTAAATTCAGGACACTTTCTCAGTGTGACTTCAGCAACTGATGATTATTTTGCTGTGAATAGGACAAGATAGTTAAGATAACGTGTTGATAAGCATATTTTATTGTCTTTGTGTAAATATATCTGTTTTTGTGACATTTTCTCTTGCGCCCCATGCAGAGCGGTGTGAGTGTGTGATCATTTTCAAATGTGCTGATCTGAGGTGAATGTGTGTGTGTGTGAAGGTCAGGAGAGGTGCTGATAGACAGTTTATATTTGTTGACCTTGGAGCGTCCTGAAGACTTGCATAGTCAGAGTCCCGACGCGCTCTCCTGCCTCATCCCTTGTGAAACAGAAACCTTTTGCCGATCTCTCACATTCCACTTGAAAAAATTAGATTTATTCCAAACGCACATCATTTAATGAAGTTTTGCAAAAGTAATTCTGGAAAAATTGATGGACAATTATCATTTGCAGATATTTATCAATAGTTATTTACAAAAATAGTACATTAAAACTTCTAATGGAGTTGTAGGATAACTTAAAATATTTAAATGTATAAATCATAATAGTTAATAAAATAATTTGACTCTAATCTCAAATAAAAACAGCTTTTTATTAAAATGTAAACTGAAATCATTACTTTCTTAAAAACAAATGTTTACACACCCGCTTTTTTTAAATGCGTTTTTATTTTATTTAGTTGATAAAATATATAAAGTAGTTAAACAGAAATTATTATCTTGTATTTTGAGAGCCAAAATGTTAAATGCTTAAAAAATGCTATTTAAAATGGATGAAAAATTGCAATACACAGTAAATCAGTAGCTAAATATAATTGCAAAAATAAATCAGGATGTCTGTGACAACTCCTAGCCTTGTTGCTTTCCTTTTGGCAAACACATGAATGTAAGCTTAAATTATGAGAACGTTAAACGTTAAAATGAAACCGATTGGGTGACCTTATGCATTTTTTGGTCAAGGTGCACAAGTTTTTATTAGTCCAGTGGGGGAAAAAAAAGCTGTTTTCACTGTACAGGGCTGCAACAATTTGGCAGTGCTTTAAAAGTTCATGCCATCGTATGTTTAAAAACAGATAATTAGAGATTTGATTGGATACTGTATATTCTTGGGACCACCTGTATTGTTAAATGTAGCTATATCTGATTTAATATTTACCCAATCCAAATATTACACATAAAATGATTTTAAATGTAATCTAAAATGTAATGCAGAATAAGCTTTAAAGTCTATGATCAGCTTGATCTGCTTTAGTGAATGACACTGTGGTACAAAGAGAATAGCTAATTATAATAGTTGTTTACATAAAATCGTAAAGGTACAGTAGCAGAAAACTGCCTGTTTTTATTTAGTTAAATTATGATCAGTAAAACAAAATTCAGACTCAATTTTGACTAAATAAACTTTGCTTTGAATAAAATGCTACAGAAGTTTATACAGTTCCCTTTAAAGATTTGCATGTCTGTTTTGAAGAAACCGCCTTCTTTTGGTCTCCTTCCCAAAATCAAATTTGAGAAGGCATGGTTTACAGCAGAATTTCCCAAATCCCGTCCCACATTCTGGTTGCTACTTGTAGCTGTATGCTGGCAAGAAGCAATACCAACACACCTCAGAAATAATAACTGGCATTTGCTGGATTGGTGAGGAAAATTATCACACCCGCAGAATGAACAAACAAATGAGCCGTTGCATCGTAGAGCTATTCCTGTGCCAGTCAAAATGTTCTGTGCCTCCCGAGACAGAAGTCTAAAATGCAGATCCAGAGGAGATGGTTTGTTTAAAAAATGTAAAATTCAAGTCCACCTCGTAAAAAGATGTTTACTACGTGTTAATGTCAAACATATGGACTGATTCACTGCCCAGGCAGGGGTGAGGTTAAAGCGCTGGACGGCACTGAATGTCGAAACGCAGCAGATATATGATTGATTTAAACACAAGGCCCCGTTTAACTGTGTGTAACTGCTTGGAGTGAAACTCAGACTGAATGCGCAGACAACCGGAGGGGTGTTTCAGCTCAGGGATTTCCTTCCCTCTCTACCCCCGCACAGTAATGAAGATGGATCGAGCCGGCAGCTCTGTTTTAAGGGCGCAGGGGAGTGAATATGTATCTATAGTCACTCAGCATATTCAGAATCAGCAGCATTTCTCTTTACACACACATATAAAACACCACAAATTAATGTTAAGCGCAGATGTACGTTTTGAGTTGGTAAAGATGCGGTAGTGGTTTACCAAGGAGTGTGTGTGTGTGTGTTTGTGTACTGGAGTTCTGAAGAGTTTTCCACTGGTATTAGGCCGTTGACAGGGTAATCTATGATTGGATGGTTTGTATGTGTTGACATGGAAATCTCTAGACAGATTGTGTTTGTGTGTGAGACATAAGTTTGGAACTGATCAGGCTGGGTGGACAACAGAATTTATGTTTGTTTTTTTGAGTTCGTTATTAACCACAAACAAAAAGCGTTCAATTTGTAGAATATATATTTAACAGTTTTGGTGATTAAATAAAATCTGGCAAGTAATTTTATTTAAGAAACCTACTGCAACTATACTAGTTTTAATTGTAATAGCAAAAATATTTCACAAGCTACCAAACGTAATGTGGGGGGAAAATCACAGGGATCTTATTTTTTTATTTTTTTTATATACTGTATACTGTTGTCCAAAGGTTATATGTCAGTAAGATTGTTAAAAAAATATATATTTAAAATAAGTCTCTTATTGTCATGTGCCATTTTTTTAAATTAAAAATACAATAACATACATTAAATTGCAGATTACACATTTTAGCTTTTTTATTTAAATATATTTACAATTTTTGTGATGGCAAAGCTCAGATTTTCAGCCAGTCTTCAATGTCACACAATCCTTCAGAAATCATTATGTAATTAGCATGCTGAGATGATGCTCTAAAAAATTTCTTCTTATTATTAAATGATGGACAAAAGTGTGCTGTTTTTTTGTTTATTTTATGCATCGAATTTTGAAAGAACAGAATGGATTTGAAATAGAAAGTTATTATGTATGTCTTTACTGCCTCTGATATAAAAAAATATTAATGTTTTGGGGGAAGAAATGATGATCTCAAACTGAATGGTAGTATAAAAACTACACATTCATATTAAACATACGTTATGCCCAATTTATTTAGGCAAAATTTGTCTGCCATTGCCTAGTGTTGCAAAACTGTCATTTTGTACTATGGCTCTGCACTTAGTTTTCTCTTACTTGGGAATGTTTAATTGCAGTCAATTAACAGATTGTAAAATGTCCCTCACAAGTGCTCTTTTTTTCACGCTCTAGTTACTTGTATCACTGTTATTTTCTTGCTTTTTCTCTCTTTTTTTGTGGCATTATTTTACTTGGCTTTTTTGCTGTGTAATTGCATGCAGTATTTTCAAACCTAAGTAACAAGACGCTCTTCCATGGAAATTCCCTCTCCACACACACACACACACACACACACTCCCTCCATGCATGCTGTGGTTTCTGTCTGTCTCCAGCAAGTTCAGTTTCCCTTGTGTGTGTTGCCTTTGTGTGTGTGTTGGCAGTGAGTGATGTTGTCATACATCTTTAGATCCCCTGCTTGGATCTGTATCCATAGAGGAATGTGTGTGTTTGTTGGCACCCATGCATTTGTGTGTGTGTGACTTCATCTCAGACAGAATGTCTGTTAGTGTTGTTTGAATGAGGTCATCTGCATTAACAGTTCCATTTTAAACTCAATGAGTGTGCATTTTAAAAATGGTGTTAAATAAAAGAGAGTCTAACAGAAGTCAAATATTTTAAAGGTATACCTACTTTCTAAATGAAACCACACTTGTTTCTTTGACAGCCAGACTTTGTGAACCAAGTGTCCATGCCATTTTAGCCAATCAGAAAATGTAACATAAGGGTTTGAAACAATTGGGTAGTTTGTCTGTCTAAATCTTACCTACATTTTTTTAGTTTTTTTAATGTTTTTGTCACTTATTGCGTTTGTATTGTCAAAACAGTGCAAAGATGTTTCTTTCTTTTTTTCTGTCTTTCAGGGTCAGACTGTTTCCTTTGCTTCCGTGTCACGTATGGAGGAGGTGTTGTTTGTCTATCAGTCTCAGGTCATTGACACGTATGGGCCGCCCGTTCCAGAACTTGACCAACTGGGCCGATTAGGGTAGGAATCAATTGAATTTTACTAATGTTAACTATTATATTATGCTAACACCTAACAAACTTTAACAAGGGTTAATAAATACTGTAAAAACAAATGAGACCTTAGTGTATAGACTTTATATTATTATAAATTATATTATTTTATATTCAGTATATCAGTAAATTAATGGGCATTAAGGGAGACATTTTGTTATTAACATTATTTTTATTCATGCATACAAATGTTGTTTCCTTTTTGTACCTTTTCTGTTCCCTTTCTGTTGAGAGTGTGTGTTTGACAGAGATAAATGACCTCTTATACAAACAAATAAACCACATCTCCCATGGTGCACTGCTCCCAGGGTAAACAGGAAGTCTGCTGACATTTTTGCTATGCTTGCAGTTTTACGCTTCACTTAAGTTTAACTTTGTCTGTGAGACACTCTCGTTCTTCTAAAACAAACAGTCTTTGAAACTAAATTAGTGTATAATTAGGGACTCTCATTAATACAATGATATTTATTCTACTAAAGCTGTTTACTATATCCAATCTTTATAATATTTTCTTAATAATCTCAACATGCTCCCACGAGGTGACCTGCGTTATGTTTTATTAGGCTACTGATGACTATAGTATTAAAAGGGATAGTTTACCCAAAATGAAAGTTCTGAAGACAGAATAAAATTTAAATACAAATTAAGCTTCCGTTGAAAGTGTGTCTATCACAGATGCTGTTGACAGAGCTTAACTTGAACCCACACACACACACAAATACAAATAGATAGATACACACTGCGATCTTCAGCAGAGGATCTTGTGATGTGGTTTGAGCTGAAAAGCAGAGGACAGGAGAAGAAAAAGAGTGAGGGTTATGAAAAGAGACGATAGGGTGGATCACTCTCTCTTTGTTTCTTTTTCTCTTTCGTTCTAAAATCATCTATTTTTTTTTCTTTCCAGCTTTAGTCTTTTGAAGTTGAGAGTGGACGAGTCTATGAGTGTTAGTGTGTGTGTGTGAGAGGTTGACAGAGAGACAGATTGTTTTTTGCTATTTGTCTTAGTGTGTTTTGACAGTGAGTTAGTGGAGATTTATGTTGGACTGGTTTGTGTTTTTGGAGGGTCATGTATGTATTCACTTCCTCCTCACCCCCGGGGCGAACCCCGTCCTCTGTGTCCGTCCCTGTTCTGTACCTGTATAAATACAGATTGGGTGGGGCATATTATTAAAGACAGCTGTGTGCGTTTGTGTCTTGAAAGGAGGTGATTGGGTTGAAGTTTTCTTTCCTTCACAAACGTTGTTTTCAAATGCGTTCAGCTGTATCTGTGTAATGTGTGCATATTGTTTCAATAGTTTTTTTTGGAGATAACTATGCCTTAAATTGGTCCTTCTGTTCTTACAATGTTGCATATAAATATATTTCAACTTTTGGCTGCACAAGTGTTCTTTCATGGAACAGTTATCTTCTCGTTAAATAGGACACACACACACACTCAGTGTTGAATGATGTCTCTGGTGAGCTTTGAGACGTGTATGCAGAGATTTGGATAAGGTAATTAGTTTAAGAGGCATTTGTTGTTGGACAGGATACAGCTTGTTTGCAAGTCTGTGTTTGTTTGAGTTTATTAAATGTTTTTAAAAGAAGTCTATTATGCTCACCAAAGTCGCATTTATAAGATGGAAAAAAGTAAAAATTGTAATAAAAAAAAAAAGTTATTAAGTGTATTATATATATATATATATATATATATATATATAATGTATGTATATATATATGTA
>JAUCNO010000386.1:1335430-1345957 GCA_032353835.1 Enteromius viviparus | reverse complement strand
TTTAAATGTTTATTTTAATCCAATGGATATTAAGTTTTTTCTTTCTTTTGACCAATTGGGGGCCCCTGGGAGGCAGGAGCCCCTAGGCTGAAGCCATATAAAGCCTGTGCATTGATCCGGCCGTGACTGTATCCCCTATATTTCAGCAGCTTTCTTTGTCATGATTCATTTAGTGCAGTTCAGAAATTATTTTACGATTCACATAGTTACATCAACCACATGAAATTGATAAACAGCAGCTTTATTTCCACAAATGAAAGTGACCAAGACTGCATGTCAGTGTGATTTGTGCTATTCACAATGCTACTTAAATCATATTTGGGCTACGTTTTAGTTGCTAGATAATGCAGAAAAGTAATGACATTAGCAGTCGTGTGACATCATGACAAGCTGAAAAATAACAAATCGGACTAATAGGGAAGAAATAGTGGGTGTAGTTGAAATGCAACTCGACTTTTACATCATTTTCCAGGCAGATGCTTTTTTTTTTACCAATGCATCAATGCATTAATCCCATTCCTGGCACACTTGCTGTGCTGTTAGTGTTTGCAAACAATGAGCATTAATGATGGGCACTTTGGATAAAAACATCTGCTGAACGAATGAATATAAATCATGTTGCTGTTAAACAAATGCAAAGTTGAGGTACATTGTAGATCTTATATTTAGCAAAAAAAAAATAGTTAAAGACATTCATAATATCCATAACTGACCAGACGACAGGAAGACACATCGACCAAATAGGCAGTGAGTCAGTTGACAAACAGTGTTTTGAGCAGCAGGCACTTTTTCAAAGGAAGTCACGTCTTGTAATAATTTTAGCAGATGGTTTGCCAAATATTTCATACCCGGCCTGCCAAGAGGGAAAAACAATCTCACATCCCACAGGTAAAATTATCGTTTATGAGTGTTTTTACCTCAGACTTGAAATGTAGAAAAACTGCATTTGTGCTACTAGTGCCAGTAAAATGAGATCAGAGCAATAAAGAAAACACAAAGAAAACAAATATTTTCAACCGACTATACTTAAGAAGAGAAATAACTTCCTGCCATAATGAATCTTGTATATGAGGATTATGGGGGAAAACGAAGATAAAAAACCACAGGAATGAGACCTTTGCTTTTAGGATATGTGTTTATATTACTTCACGTGCCTGGATTAGAATTGTCCATTTTACAAAAGACGCAAATTAATGTTGAGGTTTCGTTTTTTTTTTTTTTTTTTTTGAAAAAGAGATCAAATCCAATACATACCTTTATGACTTTTGTCACATTTACAACATTTATAGCTTATATATTATCAAAAAGCTTTTCGTGGCATAAAACAGATCTCTTTGAGTTATCTCTCAATTATACAAAAAACTAAGGGGATGTATAGACAATACCTATACATAAAACACAGATTCTATAATAGGAGTTATATACTCACTCCACTTGGACCAAAAATCAACAAACGTATATTTTTGTTTATTCATACAGAAAGCAATTTTCTCCATTATAAACATATTATTCACACCATCAATCCAGTCTTGTAATTGTGGCGGATTAGGTTTGTACCAGCATCTAGTAAAAGCTGTTTTACTTGAAGCAAGAATTATTCTATTCATGTATTTGTTATTCCCTTCCCAGGAAACCATTGACACTGTACCTATATAAAGTACCTCAAAACTGAAATCAATTGTATTGCTTAATATATCTTTCCAAAAACATCTAATTTTAGGACATCCCCAAAATATGTGAAAATGGTTTGCATCCTGTCAGCCACAATGTCTCCAACAACTGGAGTTGCCTTGAAACTTTAGTTTTGATAAATAATAAATACGGTAACACTTTACAATAAGGTGTCATTAGTTAACATTATTAACATGTATTATCTAACAATGAACAATGCTTTTATTACACTATTTATGCATCTTTGTCAGTGTTAGTTAATGAAAATACAGTTGCTCGTGGTTTATTTATGTTAGTTCACAGACAAACACAAAAAACAACTTGTTATTGTAAAACTTAATAACTAAGATGAATAAATCTAGTAAAAGTATTGTTCATTCTCAGTTAATCTTTACTAATATTGTTAACTAATGAATCTTATTATAAAGTGTTACCGTAAATACTTTTTCATATTTTGCAAAATCAAGCAGCATAACAGACTGTTTTTGTTTGGCTGAAATATAAATACGGGCAAAGTAAACAATTGTCACTTTGCTTGTAAAAGTAAGGCATATTTTACCAATTGTTAGTGTTTCCTTCAGAAACTGTAGCACTTTTGTTATAACATCTTAACCAGCCTGCATAACAAAATTAGCTTAAGGAGTGTGAGTTCGAGGCAGGGCCTGTTTTTCTTGCCAACAGAAGATGAGGGAAGTGTTTAGGAAACCTGTTTGAAAACAGTGATTATGAATGTAATATCAGTATTAATGTCTGTAATGTAAACCAATGAGATCTTCATATAAAACACAAGCTGCAATCTTTGCAATGCAATATTTTACTTGCTAAAAAAAGTATAAACTATAAATAGTTTTTTTTAGCAACGTTTCGATTATTTAGAGGCCTTAGTCATGTATCAAGTATGATACAGTAGTTTTATAAAGCTAATGTTGGTTAACATGGCGGTGAGTCAGTTGACATTGCAGCTCAAAGAAGCTAAATTGTTTTGGACTTGCGGCTTTATTTGAATAAAGGTCCGCTCAAGGGTGTTACTGTAAGTAGAAAACTAGCTTAACGCTACGGTAGATGGCTGCAAATTGCGGCAAATGAGGGACAATCCTGATGTAAGGAAGCAGAGGTTTTGTCGATGTGAATTAATGTGTGTGTACCACTACACCCTGTGAGAGGATTTGAGAGCCCTTTATCACCTTCCCGAACTGTTGAGGAAAAATAATGCCCCCTCTGTTATTCTCATCATGGCTGTGGTGAGCGAGTCTAAGGGGATATCCTGTTGGAGAGCCCAGCGCATTTATCGTCCACGCGGCGGTTTGGGGTGACTCGAGATTTACAAAATGTTCCACTGGCTCCCACTTACCTCTTTACAATATTACAAATATAGAGTAATGGGCCTTACATCCTCTGTTATTTCACAAAACATGAGGCTCTCAGAACGGTGCCAGCTTTGGCTGAACGGGAACCGAAGGCCCGTTGTGACATCAGCAGGGTGTTCTCGCCAGTAACGGGAACTGAGGGATGTAGATGCATGCAGAGTTGATAAACACTGAGTTTCATACTTCATTTCTTTGTTGAAAACAGCTTAATTGAGGTTTAGATGGGCATAGCCGGTCTGTCACTGCATGATGAGTATAGATGCGTCTAGCTGATTTTGAAAGTTTGCAGAATATTTTAAAGGGACACCCAGAACGTAAAATTCTGTTATTGTTTCTCACCCTTGAGTTTTTTTTTCTTCTGCTGAACACAAAAGATGGTATTCTGATGAAAAATGTTGGTAACCAAACAGTTGACGGTACCTATTGACTTCTATAGTGTTTATTTTCCATACTATGGCAGTCAATGACTGGCTTGGGATACCAACATTCTTTATAAAATCATTTTTCTGTACAGTAAAAACCTGAGTGTGTATAACTATCCCTTCAACTGCCTATATAATGAATCAACATGGTCATTATTGCGGTGATTTTAATGAGCTTTTTATTTTAGTCAGTATTACTCTTTAAGTCAATTTTGTATTTGTATTTAGCCATATTTTCATATTAGTTCTATATGAAATATATAGAGCTATTTGGTATATATTCTGCTCATCAATGCTGTTTTTATTTGATTAACTAAGAAAGTTAATTTGTGTCTTTTCTGTAACTTCGGATCAATTAATGTGTTTTTGCAGAAAGTTTTTACGTTTTTTATGACATATGGACAATTTTTAAAATAAATATTTAAACTGCAATATTTACTGGCATATATTTATAAAAATACAAATTTTGAGCATGAAATATTTGGAATTAATAATATTTTATATTAGGTGGCCTTAACTACTATGTACTTACACTAAAATTAATTATTAGGTACAATGCACTTATTGTGTACATACATGTTTTTACATTGTACTTATATTTATAAAAATACCTGTGTGTAATTGCAGTTAATTTACTTCTATAATTGCATTTATAATAATGCTATTGACCCATTAACACCTTAACCCACCCTTAAACCTACCAAACCTGTCCCTAACCTGAACCCTTTCCATAGTAGGGCCACCTAATATAAAGTGCGACTGTATTTAAAAAAATAAATACTCATATGTATGTATAATTTAAGTATAATAGTATAATATGGGGGTCAGTCAGTATTGCCTAATAAAAAATACAGATTTATCACTGTCAAAAGATCTCGCTTGGGACCCATTTAAATGTTTTGTATTGAATATAAAACCGGATGGCCTTTCTCTGCAATACCTTTCGTCAGCAGACATCAAGCAGTGATGACTTAAGCAGCAGCAATAGCAATGATTCACGGCTCGTTTCTGTAATATTTCCGGGTGTGTCCTGTTAAGACAACTCGCCCGCTGGGCTGCAATCGCACCTCGATTAAATGTCAGAGCGAATGAACATCACTCAACAGCCGGTCGATCCAAAACAAAGACCTCTGACCAATATGCTTCACCGGTCACGAGAAACGATTAAGTGTTTTCAGCTGACCGTGATGTTAGTGTGGCTTTCCACAATGTGAAAGAGAGGCTTTGAGACCAGAGTAAATATTGCAATGGAAACGGTTAGCCACGGACACTCCAGTTGTTGTTGGAGTTTGCGAGAGCGCAAACAACGCCGACCCCGATCTCTCACGTGCGGCGATGAGGTTGTCACGCAGACCCGAGCAATGACATTACCATGGAAAACCAAAGGAAGCGGTCATAAGGGCCACCCAGGCTTTCCATAGGTCCAGGAGCCAGGGAAAGTATATCTTGGACGTATCTCTGGCCTAGCCTTGCATTTCCTACAATTAATTTTGTGCTGGTCTCTGGTCCCCATTCATAAATCATACCTGTGGTTTTGAATGGCTTTTTTGTCTCAGCAGTGGTGCTGTTACTAGTCCTCTCTAAATCTCTGAATGAGCGCTTCACTCGCTGGCACGCGTTCTGAAATAAAAGAGATCGGTAGGGGACCTACGCGTCTCCCCCTGTGCTGAAAGAGGGATGATCCTCGTCGATGGCTTTTCTTCGAAAAATTCATGGCTGTTTTTCTCCCTGACCAACCCATTTGAGCTCAACAAAGATCCGCGCTGCTCGGAGGAATGGAAAATCCTCGCTCGGTGGCGTAGATGATGTGAGAAATCATTTTTTGTTGTCAGACAAAGACATTGTTGGGGCCTAGGCCCTTTGGCACGGATTCATCTGCTGTTGAAACAGTGTTTCAGTGTTTGGCAGCTTGTCTTAAGAGGTGTGTCATGTGTGTAATGTCTTAAGATACTAAAACGCTTAAAGTCAACAACTTATTTGCAGTACTTTTTTAACCCTCTTAAGCTTTTTGCAAAATGGCCAATGTCTGCGGTTCATAAGGGATTGTTCATCCAAAAATAAAAATTCTGTCATTATTCACTCATTCTAAAGTTGTTCTAAAATTTGTATGGATTTTTTTGTTTGTGTTGAACATGAAAGAAGATATTTTGAAGAATGTTGGTAACCAAACAGTTGCTGGTCCGTTGACTTGCATAGTATTTTTAGGTCAATGGGGTCAATCAAGTTTCCAAAAGGTCTTCTTTTTTATTCAAGAGAAGAAAGAAGCTCACAGGTTTGAAACAGGCTGAACTATCCCTTTAAACATTAAAAATTACTTTAATTTCCCATTAAACTTGTAGTCCATTTTTTGGTTTGTTCAGAAGGCGTATGAACCACTTTTTTGGAACCACTTAGATTGAGAAAATCTTTTTATATTAGTAACAGTTCAAGGACCAATTCTTCTTATTATCTAATTTCTTAATACCTGTTTATAAGAACATATTAAAGCATTATTAAAGATGTGTATGCCACATCTTTAAGTTGCAATGTCCAGATAAAAGAATTTCAACTTTTACATGTAGTGCCGCTCAATGTCAATTTCAAAAGAGTGGACCAATCAGAAGACTCTGGAGGCGGGGCAAGCTTTGCAAGCTTTTGTTTATAGTAGAAAAATAGAATGGGAACTGTTTTATTTGATAGCAACAGAAGAGGCACTGTTATTTCTATTATTGCATCACTTCTCAGAAGCAAGATAAAAGATCCCTTAATCCTACCCTATAGCAAAATTGAAAAACTATCTTACTAACTATTAATAAGCAGCAAATTATCCAGACTGCACGCAGTTTTGGCCCAGATCTGGCACGCATGGATTTCACACCGGACCGGATGTGGTCCAACACTATGTTGCTGTCTGGGTAGGAGTTTATTGAGGCTAAAATAGTTAGTTAATAGTGAGAATTGGTCCCTAAACAAAAGTGAGACCAACAAACAGGTCAGAAATCTTGTTCCACTTGATCTTAGTTGATCATCATGTTTATATTTAAACATGTTATGATCCTAATGTGTTAAATCAAGTCAAGATCCTATTTCAGTAAAAAAACTGTAATAAATTGGATTACTTACGCTGCTTCAGGTTGACTTTAAGAGTTTGAGCACCACATAATATTTCCAAGAATGGCTAAATAATATTTCCACAGGCAAATTCTTCTAAGTGGATGTACCCAATGTGGGCAGAAGATCCCTAAATAGAAACTCTTATGAGAGGCAACATCAAATAGTGGTTTGGGCCGCAAAATGACTGATCTATCATACCACCTCAAGCTTAAACGCTCGCACAGATTTTCTGTTTTCACGTGCCAAAACTATCATATAAATGGACTTTTTCCAAACCCTTCCGAGGCAGCATCAGGTAAATCTTTTTCCGCTATAGAAAGATGTTTCATTGTAAGTGTACGCAGCGTTTCATACAAGCAAGTCAGGTGACTGAGCTCTCTCCATTTCATCCGCCTTTGATGTTTATTAATCGCCAAACGATTGCACCCAGGGGACTTCTGGTGCCTAGAGTCTCTCTGTCATGTTTTCAAGGGCCCGTCGGTCTTGCGGTGCCTTATGTCCGTTCCATTTTAGGCAGTAAAGGCATTAGAGAAGCAGGGTGCTGACAGTGGGCATGCCAACACCGTCCTACAGCTTTCATAAACAAAACCTTCGGATTAGTCAGGCCGTATTTAACTGGCATCAGCGGATCATCAAAGGCAACACTAAAACATACGCAACGCTCCTTCAATAAACCACCAAACGACTTAAGAAAGTCCCAAATGTGCAGCAGATGGCCTGTGGAATTTCTAAACAAAGAGATACCCATCTTTTATATCGAAAGCGTTTTACGTTTTATTTGGACCTCTGGTGTCTCTCATCACTCTCAGAGCATGACAGTAATTATAGCCATCAAGGTGTTCCCTTGGAAACGAAGGCCAAGAACGCCGCGGTGCTGCTTAATCTCAGAAGCCCCGGCTGACATCATGGCGTAGTTTATTTTAAAGTGGCTGAAGTATGTAATGGCCGTAATTGCAGACAGAGCAGATTTATACAGACAACTGTCAGGAGGGCTAATCCATAAATCAGCTTAACCGGTACTCTGAGAGTAATACTATAACAAAACGACGCGGCGCACCAAATTTTACTGGAGTAAAGCAATTTGTTTAATCGCTCCGTAAATTCAGTGACGTGCCTTGGTCTGTGGTGAACTGTGACAATATGAGTGATCAGATGTCAAAAGTACGGTGCTTTGATAGCAGATCAATGCGCATGTTTAAAAAATTAATGCATAATATACATGATGTGCTTTTATCATGCATATCAGTGCAATGTACTTTTTTATTTTAATGGTTGGTGCATTGGAGTCATTAAAAATGCCTGTAACATAAGAATGCTTGGTTTGTCTAATGTAAATGTAAATGTTTGGGACAAAATAATTAGATATTTATAAGTGTAAATGTTTATTGTCATTAATATTAATGTTGTAAATATTATTTTCAGTTGTTTTATTTTACTCGACAGTAAGGTTTCATTTGTTAACATTAATTCATTAGCTAACATGAACCATGAATGATATTTTGTTTATACAGCATTTAATAATGTGTGTTAATAATAATACAAGCTTTATTTTCATTAATTTAAGTGAACATCTTTATTTTATGATACAGCTTCTAATTAAAAATAATAATAATAGATGTCAGAATCAACTATATTTTGTAGAGGCATTGTAAATTCATGTTGACTCGCTTATTAATTTATTCAAACATTATGTTTACAAAATGTAAATTCTTTTTAAATTAACTATATTATAGATTATTTATATTAATAATTGTTAATTATCTATCTGTCTATCTATATACTATATGTGTGTGTATAGGCTATACACACACACACACACACACACACACATACAGTATATACAGTAGATAGATAACAAATAATGTCATCAAAAGACATAATTAACATGTCATTGTCATTTTGTGTCATATATACATTTGCACATAAATATACACATCTATATATTGACATTTGTATTTTTAAATAATGGTCTGTTCAATGCATATTAGTCTTTGCTGTGATGGTATAGTTTACAGGTATTGTTATGGACTGCTGTAATGCTAGTACTCTGACATCACTATGCAGTTGGTAAATGTTGGCACCTCTGACTGACTGAAACACATAAAGTTATTCATTTATGACATGTTTAAATGACGCTTTCTAGCTTGTTTCTGTGTTAACCTACAGCAGTGCAGTCGGTAATCTTTTCCAGGCGAAAGCAGGCCTTGTAAATTGTGCGCTAATAGCAGTTAGCGGCACATATTAGCCTGACAGCCCCGGAGGGAAATGCAGTCATTCTTTTCCTCTTGATTGTAAAACACTATCATCGGACTATATAGAATGTAAATAGTTTGTAGACGAAGCGACTGTGCTTTTTTTTTGCCATGTTAAAGCCTTGGATTTATTTCCACTGGTGATATTCTATTAGGCATTAGCGTCCGTGAATGATGTCATCATTTTACGCAGGATAAATGTGCCCTGGATGATTTAGCAATTACTGCTGCAAAATGTTAATTCAAAAGGAACACGAGCTACTAAATCACATGAATAAAAGTTTAATATGCTTAGGACAGGCAATGGAAACAGGGAAGCCCCTGGAGTGAGAAATGCGTATAACATCAACAAGCCAGGCAGCAAAGACAGCGACCTTTGACCTCCACGCTGAGCCTTTGCTCGTCCATCACTGGCCTAAAACTCCCCTAAAAGCCCCGTTTACAGTGCCTGGCGCGCTCAGAGTGAAATATACCCCGGTGGATAGACAGAACGTGTCAATGAGGTGGGATTTCTCAGGACCTGCATCTGTCCGTTATCGCAGAATGCGAATGAAAAAGGCCAATCGGAGCCATACGCGATGATTTACTCGACTGGATCTCAAGGCGAGAACCTCATTAATTCCGGGGTCATTCCGCTTGGATGTAAATTGGTTCAAATGCATGGAAGACTTCCAGACATATACAAAGAATTATGAAATCGCTCCCCCTCTTTGTTTCCTATCCTCCTCCCGATCTTGAATGAAAGCGTTTCTGAATAGCCCAGCGTAAATCAAGTGGGCTTTTTCGTCGGCGGTCCCAAATCCCAATCAGAGGGAGGGAACGGCCTGGAACGCTGGGTGCTTATTACTCTGTAAATATAGTGTTGTTTTAAGCGATTAGTGACCGTAGGTGATTTCTTACTCCCATCCGTTCTTGAGGCGGTGCCCGTCATTTGTCTCGGGCCCCTGAAAAAAAAAAAAAGGACAACTGCGAAGAACACTTGAGCTTAGTAGGAGCCCAATAAATTATGTTAATGCACACATTTTAAATGTCTCATATTTCTCTTGGCCTGTTATCAAGACGACTCGGGCTAAGAATGTAAACTACCTTTTCTGCCTCGTCCGCTACTCAGTATTTAATGTTATCTTCATTTGAAACATTTCTGTTTATGTAATAGCAGTCGTAGCCAGATTTTGCAGATGCCTGAACGTTTTTCACAGACGTTTGTCTGGCTCGTTTCTTGTAGATGATGCTTCGGGAGTTTGTGATGGTAATTTATCTGACAGGGCAACGATGAAGAGAAAATGAGCTTCAAAATGAGATGAATTAGTGTATGAATTTTATTCATAGGCTTTGTTCACACTGCAGCTGAATAGTCTCTTCTTATTTTTCATGTAACGTTGTTTTTAACCAATTTGGCCCTATTGTAAAGTGATAAATGCGTGTAAAATAAATAAATATAATATGTGTTTGTACTGTATGTATATTTGTCTGTGGTGCAGAAATATACAAAATAATAATATTGTCATATAAAAGAAATGAAAATGTTTCCCTGTGGTGGTATACATTGATATGCCAGTGGGTGGCGATAAATGACTTTCTGAGCTTGTGACCGATTTGTTCAATGATTCATTCAGACATGAAAACAAGTGGCTGTCTTTGCGAGTTGTGCTGCGTCCGAAATCGCATACTGCTTCAGTAGGTACTACATTTAAAACCGAACGTACTACTCGACCGTTAAAA
>JAUCNO010000386.1:1316926-1332741 GCA_032353835.1 Enteromius viviparus | reverse complement strand
ATATAATGGTCTTATAATTAGAAAACCTTTAGCATTTTTGTATAATTATAGGGTTTGGATGCTGAATGAGAGCGTCTGATGATCTACAGACTCCAGATTATTCCATTAACTTATTTCCTTCTATCTAAACAGGTTATATATTACAGCCGTGATGCATCTGACGTGTTTAGATTCCAGCGTCTCAAAGACGTCAAACATCTTCAGAGGCTTTAATCACAGACTGCATCACAAGAAAACTATTCTGCCGATGGTTTTATGGCTCTCACATGACATCAGCTGACCGATGCATTGATTTAGACCAGCGGAGAGGTCACCCAGACTGGGTCATGGAGTTCATGCTGCTGTTTTCAGGAGGACGTCTTACCCGGAGAACGCTCACGAAGGCGTCGAACTGGTCCTCGAGCGGCGCTCCCTCGGTCGGCAGCGGCAGGCGATAATACCTGCACAAACACATTTTCCCACCACACACAAAACATTACAAGCACAATATTACCGTCTTGTTTACAGAACTGTTGTATAAAAGCACATTGATGTTGAAAATAATAATAATAATAGTAATGAAATGAAACGGAGAGGAGGAAGTTTTGGATCACTGGTTGGGAAACACTGATGCAGCCCACATGTAATACTGAAGGAGATAGTGGTGTACCTGTATGAAGGTGTGGTGAAGCGTGGCCGATTATACACCTCCTCAGTGACGTGAATATCTTCCTCACAGCTGATGGAGATCTTCTGAGGTTCTCCTTTGAAATGCTCGATGTCGTTGTAGACGTAGAACGCGTTGTCATTGAGTTTGGCAAAGTCATGAAGCTGAAAACACAAATAACTTCAGCACCTGAACATGATGTTAGCGGGATATTAAAATGACGGGACCATTTGCGTCAAACACACACACACACACACACACACACACACACACACAGTGTATGTTTAATTTAGGTTTATATCATGAATATAAATAATGTATATGTAGTAATGCCTATTCTTTGATTTTGTTAATATTTCCTTAGTATCATAGTTTTTAACCATTTCATAGTTAATAATGAAAACATTATAATTTATAACATTTATTCTAAATATTCATCTATTTATACATTAATCTAAACACATTTAAATTTTAAATTATTTTTTTTTATTATTAAAGTATGATTCACTGCTTAAATAATCATCATTATAATTATTAAAATAATTAAAATAATAAATCAATAAAAGTATACCTTACACTGAAGCATTATTATTATTATTATTATTATTAATATTTATAAAATAAAAAAACATTATTACTAATAACTTTATTATATATTATACAAGTAATAATTTTCCCCCTGATCTCAGATCAGTTACTGTGTATCATATCATAATAAATATTAATTCAGTTCAAATTCAAAATAAATAATTCAGTTCAAATAAATAAAGTGAGTGTCATTAACTTTGTTTTCTCTGTTCTGTTGATCGGATGCTGCATATATTCATCTTCTGACCTCTTTTCTGATGGTGAGCTCCAGGTTCTCCGAGCAGACGTCGCGTCCGAGATCATGCAGGTTCTCGTGAAGGTTCTCCTTCCTCCGGGGCGTGTAGGGAAGAAAGTCAGCCTCCGAACGCAGGAACACAACGGGCTCCTCGCGCAAACAGAAGAAAATCACCTCCTTTTGAAAGCAAACGCATGCAAATCAGGCCAAATAAAAGCCGTCTCGTAACAAATTAGTTATTTAAACTCATTTGCTCAACAGAGTCTCGTTCTAAGCATCCGTTTAATCAGCACCGCGGGAGTAAAACACATCTACTGAATCAACAACATCTTATCAGCAGCATTAAGTGCACACTGCTTTCTCTGGAGCAGAGCCGCAGGAGATTTCCATGCACTGACCTGATGGCCTTGACCCTGCAGTCTCTGGAGGACCTGTTTGAAGCCACCCAGGCTGGGCTGGCCCATGCCGTAGAGCGGGAAGCTGCCTTTACTCTGGCGGAAGTTGGGTGCTCCATACGAGCCGCTGGTGCTGAGAACATCCGCTTTACTGAAAACATCCTGCACCATGAAGAGCGAGCCCTGAGAGAGAGGAGCAGATCAGATCATCAGCCGTCTCTACACGGCCTTCAGACAGAACTAATGATGCTTTTCCTTCCAATAGAACTCTTGTTCTCTATTAAAATGCTTTGCAAAGAAAAGCATGTTTATGGAAGAAAGAAAAGAAAAAGTTAAAGCTCACACTTGTTTATTTTATTCACACACTGTGTTTTCTCTAAACCTAATTTCAAGCATTTATAACATTATTAGCAGAAATAATGTTCATGTTCAGGTGAAATCCTGCTCAGAGGTGGTTATGTCCTCGAATTACAATTATTCATTTCTATGGCAACATGTTTTGATTTGCTGTTTGACCAGTAAGATCACTAAATTAACTCACCTCTACATTTATGCATTTGGCAGATGCTTTTATTCGAAACAATTTCCATCGCATTAGAGCTTATTTTTCATCAGGAATCAAATCCATGCAGCAAATAAAATAACATGCCCAAGCTTTAACTGTTGGATTTGCTGTTATTTTGGGTCTTGTATTATTAATTATTATTTATTTTTATTTCCTTTGCCTAAATCTAAATTTAGACACAGCTTTCATTATACTGCTTTTCATTTATCTAATTTAGGAAAAAAAAAAAAAAAAAAGTAAAATGTTCACATATATTAAAGTCTTATTTTTTATTAAATTTTTTTATTAGCTTTGAGAATTTTTTTTTATTATTAAACCTAAACAGTAAAAACAAAAGCTTTTATTGTCAAAATGGCATATCAAATTTATTACTGATTTGTTATTTAATTGTTTATATATATATTCTAAAAAGAAACATTTTAATTATATATATATATATAAATAATTTAGCACAAATAAAATAGTATTAAAATTAAAAATAAGTGAATTGATTTTTTTTTATTAACTACAAAAAAGGTAATAAAAAATAAACCACTGCATAAGTAACACTAATACAGTCCTGATGATAAAGAGGTTTCTGACATGCTATTTCTGTAGCATTAACCCCAGCTTTAATAAAACTGTCTGCTAAATGCTTAAATGTTTTTATGATGTAGAAAACCAGAGCATTCAGCTCCAGAAGAACATCAAATAACACGCTGTTCTCTGGGAAGAGCAGAACAATGGAGAGTGTTTGACAAGCGCCGCTTTGTGTTATCTGTTGATTTGCAGCGAAACTCATCATTGGCTCGTCAGCAAACAGAAACTAACGAGCACACAAAGAGAACGAGCGTGTGTCTTCAGCGGCCAGCGGGAGGTCAGGAGCTTCAAAGCCTTCAGAGAAAGGTGCAAACGTCCTGCGAAGACTAAAGAGCGCAGTAATTAATGACACGCTCGCCGCGCTGTGTTTGTGAAGACAGAGACACGCTGGGACACATTTACACAAACACACTGGAATCCACTCTTATGAAGAACATTACTGTGGTGACACTATGCTATATATCAAAGCATAATGATGATCTTATGTGTCATGGTATTTACTGCAGAAATAAATAGAGATTGAACATTGTTGCTAAAACAGAAAATGTATATGACGTTTGATAAAGTTTACCTTCCAACAAGACAATGACCCTAAGCACACAGCTAAAATAACCAAGGAGTGACATCACAACAACTCTGTGACTGTTCTTGAACGGCCCAGCCAGAGCCCTGACTTAAACCCAGTTGAGCATCTCTGGAGAGACCTAAAAATGTCTGTCCACCAACGTTTACCATCCAACCTGACAGAACTGAAGACGATCTGCAAGGAGGAATGGCAGAGGATCCCCGAATCCAGGTGTGAAAAACATGTTGCAAGGGTCTGAATACTTAGGACTATGTGATATTTTAGTTTTTCTTTAATAAATCTGCAAAAATGTCAACAATTCTGTGTTTTCTGTCAATATGGGGTGCTGTTTGTACATTAATGAGGAAAACAATGAACTTAAATGATTTTAGCAAATGGCTGCAATATAACAAAGAGTGAAAAATATAAGGGGGTCTGAATACTTTCCATACCCACTGTGTATATATATATTTTTTATTTTATTTATTTATTCATAATATGGGTGTGCATAATAAATATACACAGAACACACACAGTATGCAAAGAATATTTTTTTGGATGCAATTAATCACAATCATTTGGCACCACTAAATATATATATATATATATATATATATTTAAGTTTATGTTCTTTTTTTCAACAGTTTTTAAATGCATGTGTATAAAAATAAAGTAATAAAAAACAGATTGTTATAGAAACTGTATGATTGTTCTTTTGTTGGTTTTGATTGCTTCCATTGTCCTCATTTTTACTAAAGGACTAACTGTAAAGAAATTCATGTTTTGTGTATGTAACTAAGTCTTTAATATCAAAATTCAGTTTAATGAGTGGCTGCGTTCCAAACCATACCTACATTTTTATTCCTCACTCTTACTGTTATGGTTCACATCACTCACCCTATTAAAATAAGCAACAACACAGTGACGTTTGATTTTGTAAACCCTGATGAGTGCGACTTCTGATCTGAAATACCAAGTTGCTGCTTGTCGTCGATTTCCAGGACCTGAAGGAAAGCAGGTGTGTGTTTTCAAAGCTAGTGATCCGTCAGAGCAGCACCTCTGCAAGAGCCTGATTGTTACAAACAGAGTGTTATTAGAGGGTGTGTGAAGCTCCGCCGCCCCTCCTGCTAAAACACAGATAAAGAGGGATTCCAGACACGAGGGGAGTGATGTTTATATGTATGCGTGTGCGTGACGGGTCAGACGGGATTCACCTCCGACCAGCTCGTCTGCGGCTAAGTGTACGAATCGCCGGGGAATTCCGCCCGAATCGTTCTCCTGTCCAAATAAATAAGCCGAAGTGGCACTCGAGACGACGCAGTACATGATCATTTCCTCTCTGGGTTTCCTGCAGTCAGAGCTCATCGCTCCATGCTTCAATCAAGCAGCGCGGGTGGTGTTTGAATGCGGGAGTGTGGCGGGTCAGGACCTGAGGTTGTAATGATTAGCTGATGGATGTTACGCGTCTGAGCTCAAACATGTGTCGGAGGAGAGAGATAGAGCGAGATAAAGCAGAGGCCCATGATATATTGATGTTTATTTGACAGCAAACTGTTTGTTTTGATTCGCTGTTTAAATGTGCGGGTGGCCGGTGGGACTCAAGTCACAATGCATTTCACAATATAGTCATTTTTCATGGAAATTAAGTCTTTAATTAATATTAATCTTTTTTCCCTTTGCTCTGTCTTTCAAGGGTTAATGGAAAACAGTTCGGCCCACTAATAGCTGTAGGAAAACCTCTGCCAGGTGACGCATCTCTACGGGTGCAAAGTATTTTTGCACAATTTGTAGTATGTGAAGTATGCTTTAAACTGATGTTATATTTGAAGAATTAATCTGCAAAAACATAACTCTGTTTTTAACAATCCGTTTTTCGTTGTGCATTCCAATGAATCTCAATCAACCTGCACTTGGGTTATTTTGATTAGGTCATAAAAAATTAAATAGATATGCTGGTCTATCTGTTGCAACTTATTTAACTCAAATTTTGCAGTTTGTTTTTATTTTCCATCTAAATATGGTAGCTTGTACAGGTGTGGTGGTGTGATTGAAGTCAACATATGTTTCATATTCCTGGAAATCCTCATTCAGTTTGTTTTAAAAGCAGCTAAGCCCACAAATATCTTTAGAAAAATCAACACATTTTGCCCAGGCTATACTGGTATTTTTGCACTATGCATTATGATGCAATATGTACAGTATACTGTGCATATATGAAGCAAGCATTATCTGATTATCACTTTTTTATTTTATAATTGCATTTTAAAAATAAACATTACTCACACTGTATATTGCAATTAGTGCAATAAGACACTAGCGAGGATTGTGACAGTTTCACAAGGGAAAACACCTAAAACACACTTAAAAAGGAAACTAAAAATCTAGTTTTGCAGCTGTAATCTATTGAGTGCAAATAGTTTTGACTTCATATCTGATCAAACTGTCAGAAGAAATCACAAAATCTCTTTGACTTAAGTGAGCACGTTACATAGTGTACACAGTGATGCTCACACTGTAAAAAGATTTGCTGTCATTATGCAGCTAAAGGCCAGTAAGTTGCTGTAAATTTATATTTATCAAGCTGGTTCCCAGAAATGCAAGAGGCTGTTATTTTATTTATTTTTCTGTAAATACTTTTTATTGTTAAAATCCATTTATCTTTAAACAAACTGTTGCCTGTAAATTACAGTACATGGTTATTTAAATATACAGTAAGTTACTGGCATCCAGTAATACTGTAATTTCTACAGGAATGTTTGACAGTGCACCAATCAGAAGCATGCATGCATACTTTCACCTCACATTATAGATTTTGCATCCTACTGCAGAAATACTAGTTGTAGTATTTCGATTGGGTGATACTATGCAATGGTAAAAAAGCATGGTCTGGCAAACATGCACAGCATAGTTTGGGCCAAACTGCCTTCAACAGTAAAAAAGAAACACTGAAGGCAATGACTTTTTTTTTATTATATCTGCAAAAAAACATGTGCATTGTAAAATATATACCTATACCTGTATATACTGTTTAGTTGTATTTATTTATTTTCCCTGGCAAAACTCATAATTGTGTTGTATCGGTGCATCCAAAAACTACTCAATTTACAGTGTGCAGTATACGGTGTACTGTGCATAGTGTGTAAAGTATGCATGGACCAAATGGAGGAGACACAGCAAGCGACAAGTAGATTGTGCGATACAACACCCAAGTATCATAGCAATGAATTTTGCCATGAAAAGCTACTTAAAAATGGGTATTTAAATAAATAAAACCACAAAACTGGGTTTGTTTTTAGAATTGCTATAACATCAGGTGTTGTTGTATCACCCAATCCAACTTGTAATTTGCAGTATAAAATAAATTAAAAAAAATAAATATATTTGACTTTTTTCTTTACCACAAACACATATCACATCATCTTACACATTCTCAGAAATAAAGGTACAAAAGCTGTCAGTGGGGCGGTACCTATTAGGTTCAAATATGTGCACTTTAAGTACTAATCTTTAAAGGTACCAAGAGGGACTGTTAAGATACAAACTCCCCTTTTGAAAAGGTACCACCCCAGTGACAGCTTTTGGATCTTAATTTCGGAGTGATGCTACTTGCAAGTTGCCATATGCAATGTGTACTGTTTAAAGCATGTGAAGTATGCATGAAACAAATAGATAGCTAACTGTATTTCCCAAAAAATTAGCACTTCATAACACTGCAATGCATACTATAGGAAACACTGTAGATCATGTCACATTTTTTTCACATATTGGATAAAAATGGCAAAACTAGACTTGTTTTGATTGCTTTCTATCATCACTATGATACTTGGCAGTTGCGTGAAGTTCCTTGCATGTTGTTCTGAACAGAATGTCACTTGCTGGAATAAACACACCGTTTCCTAAAAATAGTATGCAGTATGCAGCAAGCATTACGCTGGGTTTTCATTCTGCACATACTGAGAGAGACGTGAATGTTGAAATAATATTCCAGTTTAAGCTGATAAAATCAGTTGGCTTTGTAAAGTTTAATATAGTCATCCATTCACAGAGATTCCCAAATAAAGCGGCTGAACTCTGCCCGGTGAGCGCACAGGGACGGGTTTGTGTTTGTAAACTCACTGAGCACACTGTATAGAAGACATCATTAATCGTGAACGCTAATAACTGTCAGCAGCAGCGCTCACGTCTGGCCCGAGTCGTTATGCTCTATCAAATGAGGAATCTGCGAGGAGATGTGAAACCAAGTAACTTTCTAAAAATCGCTCACCTTCTTTTCCTTGCGTTCGGATGACAGTTTCTGTGGTAACCGCCCGGCAGAAACCAATACAGCTGACCTCGCGTCTGAACAGACTCCAATGAATTTCATCATAACGCATTAGATAAATGTGATAGAAATGATGTGAAAGGTTTTGCTAATGATGTTTTTTGTCTTGTCCTTAAAGTTTTGTTCCAAAAAATATATTGACCTTCCGTTTCCAAAGCACCATGCTTGCTTGTGAAGGGAATCCCAGAATGCATTGCGATTAAAAAATCTGTGTGGATGGCAGACGAGGTGAGAGAAATTTAATTTATAAACACAGTAAAGATTTTTTTAATGACCAGTGCTGCATTTATTTGGCAGGAAGTGCCATGATGAAACAGTATTACAGTTTACCAGAAATGTTTTCTGTGTGAATATCTGTTCAGATTGATTTCTGTGAAGCGCAGCTGAATTTTCAGCAGTCTTCAGTGTCACATGATCCTTCAGAAATGTATTTGCTGCTCAAGAAAGAGTTATGATTATTATGAAGACAACAAATCGGTTGTGCTACCTCATATTTTTGTGGAAAACTTGATACATTGTATTTTTCAGGATTCACAGACGAATAGAAAGTTCAAAAGAGCTGCATTTATTTAAAAACGAAAAAATTATGAATGTCTTTTCAGTCACTCTTTGATCTATTTAATGCATCCTTGCTGAATAAACGTTTTAGTTGATTTTTTTTTTAATACAGAAAGGTTTTCTTAGTAGACTTACTAGTACAATAATTTAAAATATTACCGGTACTGTAGTTGATGAACAGAAAGGTGAATTTCTTTTGAAAACATTATTGTGTTTACCAAAACTATGCTTGTTTTTAATGCCTATGTTTTTAAAGCTATTTATAAAACTGATTGTCAGACATAAATATAAACTTTAATTTTGACTTGTTTAAAAGGGAAATATACTGTACCAAAAAAAAGTAACCTGCATGACTTCCTTTCTTCTGTGGAACATACGATGTTTTGAGCATTGTCTCAGTGTTTTGTTTTGCTGTCTGTACAGTGGAAGTCATTGGTGACCAAAGCACTTCTACAGAAGAAAGTCAGTCACACAGCTTGTGGGTGTGTTTAATTATCAGAGAATATACTGCTACTGTCAATTCTCTAGTAAACATTTTAATATTTTGCACAAAAAGTCACATATATACTTCTAATCACTTAATCCGTTAATAATTTCATTTTATATTATTGCAAAATGTCTATTTGTTTACATCATTCCCAATTACATCATCACCTTCCTCAGATAAGTAGTTCGGTACAGTGTTGGACCTTTTATATAAAAAAAAACATTTATATCAGCACATATATATATATAAATGGTTGCACTTTATTTCGATAGTCCATTTTAGATATACCACTATAAGTAACTTTGTAACTACATTCTACTACTAGTTCTCATTAATTCACAACTATTCACTCTCAGATAAGTCTGTTAGGGTAGGTTTAGGCTTAGTAGAATACGTTGACATATACTGTTTCTGATAGTCAGTATGTAGTATATGTTGTGGAAGCTTCAAAAAGTGTTAGAAGAAATGAAGCAGACAGTCTACTAATACTCGTATGACTACTAGTTGAAATCTAGTTGCCAAGTTACTTACTGTTAGTTGAATATCTGAAGTGTGCTATCGAAATAAAGTGTTACCATATATATATATAAATAGAGACAATACATACATATATAGACATGCATTTTTTTTTCTTTTAACTAATAACTGCTACTCACTTCTACTTTCTCTTTTATTCTTTTTCCCCCTTCTGTGGTAATACTCACCACCAAGATGATAAAAAACTCGTAACTTTTTTAAATCAAGTATGTAATGTTGCCGTTTATCCAGCTGATTTGGTTTATCTTTACTTAAGGATCTGTTTTAAATCTGGAGAAAAGTTTTGTGAAAAATACTAATAGAATCAATACAGCTAAATGAGTGTTACTTTAATATCAATGAGATTAGTTCGTTCAGTTCTGACTTTTTCAATTTGAATTAAAGTTTGAGTAACAACATACACCATATGAACACCTTAGCAACCAACTAGCATCCCTTTGCAGCCACCTGGCCTTGACCTAGACTACCTTAGCAACACCTGAGCATCCGACCAGGGGTGTGTTTCTAAACAGCATTGTAAGCCAACTACGGCTGTTGCCAGCATAGCTCAAAGATTCGGTGTTTCCTGAAACAACAGTTCAAATCAATGTTAGCAATCAGCATCACAAACAGAACTACAGCTCTCCATCTGTGGTTAGAAGCATAGTTCCTTTTTAATAAGATCTATGCTCTTGGACAAGCAAGCTAGCATGCAGCACTATCTGCATCTTCCATTCTGTCAGAATATAAAATGTATTTTTGTAAGCACCTTTTTGCTAAGTGCACATGTGCACAAATGCACCAAAGGGAACCCTACATTTTTATCAGTTTAAATGTCTGTATGATTAAAATGTTATTAATTTTTTTATTTTATTTAAAACCTTAAATGATTGATGATATGATTTATAAAAAAATATGATTTTTTTTTTTTTTAAACTAGCTAAAAATAAAGTTATTGTTTTTATTTTCATTTCAAGTAATGTTTTCTTTTTCAGAATATTTTTTATGGTTTTAATTTTAGCTCACGATAATATCCCGGGCACTGAATGCCCTGTAATCATTCCTGAAATGCACATTGCTTATTTTCTTTCATCGCCACACAAACTGACCTCTGCTGGGAAGGGCGTTTAGAGACGTGACTTCTTGTAAACTGAATTGAATATCTCTGATTCGGTCCATGCAAACATGACGTGTGACGCTGGATGCTCTCTGGCCAGTCCCCTCACATGATCTGTTTCTTTGATGTGGGGTCATTAGCAGTGAATCAGAATTGCAGTATTTAGATTCACAGGATTGTGTTTCAGTAAAGCAGCAGCTGCTGAAGTGAGTCATTTCTTTCACTTTATCTCGTTTCTCTCCTCTAATCGGCACTGTTTGCTTTGGAACACAAACAAGACAAACTGAGCTGGTGTCGTGTTTGTCTTTCTCTGCCTTTAACAAGCTGAGCGATCAAACACACACACACATCTGTCTCTCTCCTCCTTACAGTCGTCAGATAATGAGCTCATTATCATTACGCTCATGAAAAATGAGCCTGTTAAAGACAGTAGAGGAGCTCAGGGTGGTCCTTCAACACTACAGCCCTATCACACTGATTTTAAGCAGCGTCTTTCCAAACAAATCAAAGTCACATGATCTCAGACGGGCTGCGTGTTTGCTGGACTTGTGTTTAGATCAACACAAATAGGTTCATTGCTGAATAGACGGAAGAGTTTAATGAAATATAACAAATGATTTGTGTTATCATTGTACACCGTAAACAAGTTGTAAATTAAACAGTTATTGGATCATGTTTCGCAATACTATACAAGTACTTAATTTATTTGTATTTTTTTTTCAGTTTGTTTCTTTGTAATTGTGATTAATTGCTGTGTTCATTCACTAGCAATTTCTGAGTGAATTTGCATTTCAGTTTTGCAAAAAAAACTTTAATGTACGTAATAGGTTGCTGGGGTGTTTGGAGCAATTGCCAGGTGTTGTAAGGGTGTTTTATTTGGTCGCTAAGGTGTTTCTATGGTGATGTAGGTCATTTCTAGGTGGCTGCAAAAACGTTTGGTTGCTAAGGTGTTCTGGGTGGTTGCTATGGTGCTGCTAACTATTTCTTAGTGGCCAGACACCCTTGCAGCCACTTAGGTGTGTACTAGGGTGTTTGGAGGGGTTGCTAGGTGGCTGCAAAGGTGATGGTTGCTAAAGTGTTGCTAGGGTGACCTGGGTTGTTGCTAGGGTGTTCTGGATCACTTACAAGGTCGTCTAGATTGTTGCTAGGTGGCTGCAGAGGTGTTTGTTTGCTAAGCTGTTGCTAGGGTGTACTGGGTGGTTGCTAAGGTGTTGCTAGGGTGTTCTAAATGGCTTCCAAGGTGGTCTAGATTGTTGCTAGGTGGCTGCAAAGGTGTTTGTGTGCTATGGTGTTGCTAGGGTGTACTGGGTGGTTGCTAAGGTGTTGCTAGGGAGTTCTAAATTGCTTCCAAGGTGGTCTAGATTGTTTCTCGGTGGCTGCAGAGGTGTTTGTTCGCTAAGCTGTTGCCACGGTGAACTGGGTGGTTGCTAAGGCGTTGCTTGGGTGTTCTAAATTACTTTCAAAGTGGTCTAGATTGTTGCTAGGTGGCTGCAAATGTGTTTGTGTGCTATGATGTAGGGTGTACTGGGTGGTTACTAAGTTGTTGCTAGAGTGTTCTAAATTGCTTCCAATGTGGTCTAGATTGTTTCTCTATGGCTGCAGAGGTGTTTGTTCGCTAAGCTGTTGCTAGGGTGAACTGGGTGGTTGCTAAGGTGTTGCTAGGGTGTTCTAAATTGCTTCCAAGGTGGTCTATATTGTTGCTAGGTGGCTGCAAATGTGTTTGCGTGCTATGGTGTTGCTAGGGTGTACTGGGTGGTGGCAAACGTGTTTGGTATCTAATATGATTTTTTTTTTTTACATACTGAACTTGGTGTTAGAAGTATTGATCACATCATTAATTTATCAAGCCATGAATACATGCTCATTAAAGCTTTCTAGTTGTGTTGTTTGTGTATTTCTGAAGATCATCATTCTTTTACCTTTGCGTGCGTGATAAATTGGTATTGAGGATGTGAAAAAACAGATAGGCATCGTTTAGGGAAGGAGTTAAAACACAGATGACAAAAATAAATCCTTCCTCTGATCCTCTGATATTGAGGAAACACATTTACTGTTAAAGGTTAAATCTCAAGAAAAAAACAACAACAATATATTATTGTATTATTAATAATTATTAATAATATGATTAAATATATATATATATAACTGACCTGGTTGTGCTCTTGGTATCATGAGATTCAGTTCGATTGAGCTGCTTCATGCTGGCTTATAGAGTTGAAACAGAGCTGTGGTCTGATGCTCACATTTGATTAATTGAATAATGACCCATCATCGAGTCGCGTGACGGACTTTCATACGTATGTTCATGGCTTTGCCATTCATGGGCTAAAACCATTAACTTGAAATGCACCATAAATCCAAAAGCCACGGGTGTCACGATTATAGAAACCCAGCTAAATATCCTCTTTGTTCTGCCTTTGATGACAGTAATTTGCTTCTCGATCTTTGTTGTTTTATATTGTCACAGGCTGCCTAAACTTGGTTATAATAACCAGCATAAACGTCTTTAAATACGCTGACGAGACGTGTGATAAATCTCCATCAGAGGAGCGCTTAACTCTAATTAATAACAAACTACGAGTGAAACGTGCCACAGAGTTGGCAGAAACCTCCCAGCCACGTTTATTGCCATGTTCAACGGCCTTGGGAGTCTTTACATTAGTACCAATAACAGTCTGCGATTGGACTTAAGTGTGCGCACAAGGCATTACTTTAAAATCACGCGGGTGTTGAAAGCCTTCTTCAGTAGTGCGAGCCCAAGTGGTAAAGTCTCTAAGGATCGGCCCCCGAGTCCAAGAGCCGGCCAAGGACAACCGGGCCCCGTCCAGAGGGGGTGGGCGTTGGGTTTTTCACGAGGCGATGATGCCCCGTCGCCTGTGGTCTGCAGCCAGTGCGGCAGCACGTAACCAGAGCCAAGGTGGAGCGAGAGGAAGGGAGGAAACTCGGAGCGAAACCATGAAAAATGTAGAGTATGAAAATGTCTCCCTTGGTTTATGGCTGCGCAGACGGGCGTCCAAAAGAAACACATCTTTAAATTTAACTTTAGATGCCTCTTAGACTCTCTCTTTTTTTCGTTCTTTCTCTTTTCCTCACTCTCTCCCAACTGGCTGGCAAACGCTTTTGGTTTGTGGAAAAGCAAAGCCAAGTTGCCTGGAAACTGCGAGCATGTTAGAAAATCGCTCGATAATGCAGCTTTTTGGAAATGTGGCGACAGCTCCCGGGTGCCCTGATCGGTTTACAGGGACGCGAGCATGCAAAACACTACAGACTTTAACACTTTGATGCAGGAAATGTGTAAAAGCTACAATTTTAGCAATTTATAGACAAATGAGAAGGTTTAGGCATAATGACGTGGCAGTTTATGAGTCTAAAATCAAGGTGCTATTTAATTTATTAACCCCGTAAAGTCTTACATAAGAAATATTAGGCCGAAAAATTACCTTTAGACAATTTTTTTTTTTATATTAATAAACATATTTTGATCATAGCTAATATAGTCTGGGAATGTGAAGGAAAAAGCTCAATCAGAAGCCTGAATCTGGTGTAGATGCTTTTATATGAGTATTTATATGATTTATGGATAGCAGTATTGCAAACCCTTACATAAAATGCTATAAATATCAGTCGTATTATCTCCAATAATATGTCCTAGTAAGATGAGATTGAAATGATGCAAACATAATACAATTCAATGCTGATCGAGAGCTGAAGAAGTATAGCACCTGTATGTTTTGGAGGCTTGTGAAGATCATTGCTCCTCTGAGGAACAGTAAAACAAACGCTCCTCAAAAGATCCTGAGGATCAGATTTGAGACGCACTGATTCTTCTAGAAAGTGATTGATGGAGAATCAAGTAAAGCTGAGCTGCTTCAGTTCTAGGAAGAGTTCATCTGGAGATACAGTATGACTGCAGTTGATGCTTACTTGATCAAAATGTCAAAAACATGCTGAAGAAGGACTTTTATATCATTAAACTAAAAGATCTTTAACTGGATTGTTTTCAATAGGTTTTAATCATTTAAAGCCTTAGAAATGTAATTTTTTGTCTTTTTTTGTGTGTATTCTAGTAGGTTTCTTTTTAAACCGCAGATTTTCTCTGAAATGTCACACTCTGAAGCTGGATAGGCCTCTTTCTTTGAATGACAACTGAGTAATTACAACAGAGAGAAACGTGACTTAACTAGAAAAGCAGAGTTGTGATAATAGGATGCCGTCCAAAGTCCTGCCACAGTCCATCATGTCTTAGACTGAGTAATAAAGCTTTTCTGAAGGTGAAGCGTTTAAAGTCAAACTTTAAATCAGTTATAAAGCCTTCATCTCAGACGTGTCCTCTTCCCTCTTTTATTGTTTTAACGCATTACCAACAATATTCCTGTGTTCTGTATTTTTTTTACATTTCATTTGTTTTAAGTAAGCTGAAGTTAAGCATCTAAAACGCTCGTAATTCTAGTCCTAATTTTATTAAAACAGCAGCATAGCTTTTACAGGACTAGCGCAGGCATTGATGAATGCATGCAGCCGTGTTATTCCACTGCGATGGTTATTGAATCATTGCGACGTGATGTTAAATAACAGGCAGTAGTGTTATATGTTGTGTAGTTGGTAGAAGCAGTTCGTCAGAGGTGTGTTCGTGTGTAGAGCAGACCACTGCTTAACCTCATAAATCAGAGAGCGCAGGACAACCGTCTAATGTTTCACTGGCACCAACTAAACCAAATAAAACACCTTTAGTCTCACCTCAGTGTAACCGGTGGAGAATGTTCTTAGAAGGAAACAGTTATGAAATGATGCTGGAAAGAAATAAAATAAAATAAATAAATAAATAATAATAAATAAATCATTTATAATAGCATTTTTATATTTTATACAATGCATTTGGACATTTTACTATACGTTATGCATTTAATATATAATATAATATAAACTAATAATATATAATAATATAAAACCTAATAATTATAATACAGTATGTTAATGAAAATTGGCAATTTATCATTAATTATTATAAATGAACGAATTATATAAATATTTTATAAATGTAGGTTTTATGGGTTAATTGTACATACTTTTCACTTATATGTGTATATACATATTTATTTAATAAAAGTTATATTTTCATTATATATAAGTATCAATATATATACTTTTATGAGCCACACACACACAATATATATATATATATATATATATATATATATATATATATATATATATATAGTTGTGTGTGTATAAAATCAATATAA
>JAUCNO010000386.1:1293329-1316703 GCA_032353835.1 Enteromius viviparus | reverse complement strand
TAAAATCAATATTAAAAATATAAAGTAAAATTATTGTATGTATAATTTTTAATATTAAGAATTATTGGCAATTAATTATATCTACATATATTCTTAAAAACATTTAATATATTTGACATAATTCTGAATGTCGTGTGTGTATACATATATATATTGAATTAACATTAGAATTATAGATTAATTAATTTGTGTAATATAAATTTTTAATTATGTATTATTGATAACTTCCACTTGAACTAATGCTTATTTTTAGAAAGGTAATGCTTCCTGAATCACTTTTGGAAAATGGCCAATTTTTCAGACTGGATCTAATGATGGACTGACCTGCATTACAGGCCTGAAACGGTCTGGAGAGTTAAACTCTGCTAATCACAGTCAGTTTATCAGCGGCTCCATCGGAGGACCGCTCCGGTCCCGCCGAGATCCGAATCCGTCACATTAATCCTTCCGCAAATGTGTTTGGAAGCGAAAACACACAGAGCCCTAATTTATTTGAAGCAGCTCCTTACTCAAAACGTCTCGGCCTGCGAGCTGCTCTGTGTCGAGGTCAGAGGGACGTCGACTCGCTCTTTAAATAGTGAAGAAACGGCTGACTTTAAATCCTGGGCCAGATGGGATTTCTCCGAGTGATCATAAAAGCTCTGAAGACAGTTCACAAATCAAACGCTGCAGTATTATGTTAAGCTTTCGCACTGTTATTGTTATTGCATGTTTGCGCATACAAACGTAATTCACAACTTCGCCGAGGAGAATTTGAGATTGACACCGCGGCTCAGACGGGCATTGCGAGGTCGGCTCGCGGATAAACGTGTTCTGTGGAAAGCGTCTGATGTAGAGTTCGGTGCAGAAGAGCGCGTGAAGCAGGCCGTCAGCAGGTAGCGCGGGCAGCGGGAATGTCCTGAATGGAATTCAACATGTGGGCTTAAGTGGAAAACTGGAGATCTCCAGAGGTCATCCTTCTTTCCGGAATGAAGGAAAGTAGAGCTTGTGGTGGTGCTTCAGGTGGTCTTTGGTGAAATCATTCATGTTCAGAGCTCTGCTTTACTGAGCTCTTCATGTCTGTGTGTGTGTGTGTGTTAGTCAAAGATGAACAAAATGACTTTATTATGGCAGTATAAAATAAGATTTTATATTATTCATTTCCTAAATTGATGACATATTGTTGGTGTCTTTTCCCCCCTGGATCCTTTCTTGAGTTTCTCAAGAATATATGTATGTATGCATGTGTCAAACGATTGATCTTTCAAAATAAAAGTGTTTGTTTAGATAAAATATCTTATATACATAATAATATTTACATAATATATAGTGTATACTGTGTATATGTATTATGTATTTATAAATACAAGAACACACATGTACATAGGCCATTTAAAAAAAGTGTTTATATATTAAATATATTCATACCTAATAAAAATATAAGAATATACAATCTATTTTATCAATAGATTTATAAGTAAATATAAGGTGTTATGGTATGTAGTAAATACCATAATATTGTTAAATATTATTACAGTTCTAAATAGCTGTATTGTTATATATTGTAAAATGTCAATTATTTCTGTGAAGCGCAGCTGAATTTTTAGCATCATTACTCTAGTCTTCTAGTCACATGATCATTTCTGATTATTATCAATATTGAAAACAGTTCAAACAGCATTTATTGGAAATAAAATCTTTTATAACATTATAAATGTCTTTACTGTCACTTTTGATGAATTGAATGCATCCTTGATGAATAATTATGTATGTATCTATATAGGCCTACAGTAAGTCAGATTTTCACACTTGCCATTAAAAGTTATAAAGCTGAGATACACACACACACACTCCTGGCTTCATTCACTGTGGTGGGACAGACGAACTGTTGGGATGTTTCAGATTTATGAATGTCTTTTAAATTCTAATTATTCTCACAGACACTAATGCCCTTAACAGGCCTGTTTTGGCTTATAGACTCGAACGCTTCTTTGTGGCATTTTGACGCAACGCTGTTATGAATCTGCTCTTCATGAACGTTCATCTGGATCTTCTCGCAGTAGCCGCTCTTATCGCTTTATGAACTGAACTCATTAAACTACATAAACTGCCTGTTATCACAGCCTCATGTAAACGGCCTGTCTCTTTATCAACAGTTTAATAAACCAGAGAAAAGGCCTTTTTTGCAATACTTGAATGTGCAATAACTCATCTGAAGATGTAAAATACACACTAATAGTAATGTCATGAGGCTGCAATATCTCTGGATGGATTATTGTCCAAATCCGCGAATAGTTTTGCCGTGACATTATACACTCCACCTCATTACATGGCATGTGAAGTGTAGCTTAGACAGCCAGAGTCCATAAATGGAGTAGTTTCTGATGCGCAGATCTCAACCTACATTCATAAAACATACTCATCCGCTCTCTGCTGCTGATATCTGGAGCCAGCGAATGTATACAAACTATAAATCCAAGCTCTTCGCTCTCTGTTTATTGTTGGACGCCAGATTTCACCCGGCTCACATTTTTCAGGGCGAAAAAGCCTTGGCAGAATTACATTAACCTGACTCTAAAAGGTCTGACAGGCCAAAAGACGTCTATTTCAACATCCATCACGGCCTTATGATGGGAATGTCCACAAACAGAGGAGAACAAAACGGAAAATGAGATGTTCCCATGCTGTTTACTAACAATCACTTGTTAAAAGTGTTATTTGTCCAGAATGAAAAGCCATCTTCCATGTCATTTCTGGATTCTAGGCTATTGAATAGTTTGCAATTAAATCTAAAAACAATTATGAAATACAAAACCTTTAAAAGTTAAATCAACCAGAAATAATTATAATAATAATAATAATTTGGTCAAAAATAAATATAAAAATAACATTTAATATTAAACTAAATATATAATAAATATGATTACATCATTGCATTCAATTACAGAATTAGAACAGTAAAGTCTTCCTTAATTTTTGGATTTTCCAACTATTGCACTATTGTTTTATTTCGTGCAGTTGTTTACCTAACAACAATATAAATGCATATTAATCAATACCGATCAGTATGATGATTTGAATTTGAGCTTGGATGGCGAATAATAATAATTGGATTCGTTTTGAACTAATGTTTTAACATGCAAAACCACTGCTAGAGGGAAAAAAACACTGGAAACCGTGTGACGACTTGCTCCAGTTGTTCACCCGTCATTTTGTTTTCTTCATAATAAGATTTAGCCTCCGCGTTATTTAGTTTTGACTTTCACAATAAAACATGAGTTGTTTGATGTGCAATCTGTTCCTGCAAACTTGTGAAAAAGGCATGAACTACCGAGTTATGCAATCGAGAAGTATTAGTGAGAAATGTGTTGCAATTAAGTTCATTGCGATAAACAATGTTTTTTTTTTTTTTGTAGTCAATATGTTAATTCGAATAATTATTATATTATTATTAGCCTATTTAACTGTTATTCGGGGGGTGTTTGAATTGGCATATATGCATATGCTTTATTTAATATATAGGCCTATTTTTTATTTATATAAATGCGTATATATTACTTGTTTAGAATTTTTGCTAAAGTGCATTCATTTCCATAAATACACCAGTTGGAATATTAGTAACAAACGTTTATTTACATTTTCAGTGCAAATACTTACAGACAAAATATAATACAATCAAGTTTATCAACGTCTTAATTCATGAACATTCACTTCCCAAATCGTCATGTGAAGGTCGAGTGGTTGGTTTAAAGCAGAGCTCTGATGCTGTCCTCTCTCAAGGGTCACGAGGGCTCTGTGTCTCAATGAAGCGATGGCTCGCGTGGGCCCCGCTCGTGTGTCCGGTAAGACGCGTTCATCCTCACAGCGGCGTTTGCTGCGCGGCTGTGCTCGGTTCTGTCGTGGAGTTTGTGCTGGATGTGTCGTGAGTGCTGACCGCCAGAGCTCCGGGAATAATCACACTGGCTTTGTTAAGGTCAGAAATGTCCACGTCGCTTTTGTCCTCCGCTGCGTCCTCGAATTCGGACTCGCTCGGTTCGCTTTCGCACTCGGAATCGTCGCGCTCTTTGGGTTCGGTTTCGGCGGCGGATTTATCCGGCTGTTCTTTTTCTTTGTCCTTCTGCGCCTGCGCTTCTTTGGAATGCCGCCATTTCATCCGCCGGTTCTGGAACCAAACTTTGACCTTAAACAGAGAAGGGAGAAAGACAGTTTAGAAAAGCAAGATTGTTTTTGTTTTTATTCAAATTTAATCGTGCATTTGCATTATTATTAATCGCATTGCAATATTTCGAGAGGGCATTGAGAGATGGATGTGCATTGCTAAATTTGGTGAATTTTATAAAAGAATAAAGAAATGCATGTACAAACTTTTTTTGTTTTTTCCTCCAACAATTAATTGAAATGTACTAGAAAAAAAACTGATTTCCACACTTGACTGGAAAATGTTGAAACTCCTTATCGCTTATTCTGTCTTCCGTGTCATTTCCGATATCGAATAAGACAGAAACTCTTGCCCAATGCCCTAAATTAGGATGTTTTGAAACGAAACAACTGCACCCCTCCTGCATTTGCAATAATTCGTTATAATTGACTTTCATTTCTCTAGAAATGCGGGTGTCGCAATGCTCCAGCTGCTATAACGCTCCAGATGGCTCTCTGCAGGCCGAAGCATCTAAAACCTTCTTTTTTCTTTTTTTAAGCCATGCATTTATTTGCACTGATGATCATTCGCTCACCTGTGCATCGGTGAGGCCCAGCATCGCAGCCAGCTGTTTTCTGTCCGGTTTAGTGACGTACTTCTGGATTTCAAAGCGTTTCTCGAGGCCTTTCCGTTGGAGGTTGGAGAACACGGCTCTGGACCACGACCGTTTCCTCTTGTAAGTCTGTGGCATTGTGTCTTTGGAAAGCACCGCATAAGGCCCTGTTCGAGTCAAACAACACACCCGCCATTAGTACAAAACCTCAGTGCAATTTGACCTAAGCGCATGTTATTAAATTGCATGATAGACTCTTCACCGCACACGCATGCAAAATAAGGCAGTGCAACAATAATGATAATAATAATAATAATGAACGAGTCATCCGTGCTCTTGCTGTTTAGGGCTCGACTGGGATGTCTACACTACCTGGGAAGGTGTCTTGAAACTGATGTTGCCCTGATTGTCTGGCGGCATTGCTTATTGAACCCATCATGGAGGAGGTTTCGCTCATGGTCGGGTCTATGGACGCGAAGTACGGGCTTGCAGACACATGGACTGCTGACTGCCGATTCGGACTAACAATCGATGTGAGATCTGTTACAGAACGACAAACACCAATTATTTCCAATTAAAATAGCCTTTTAATAACAGAAGCGATACTTCATTGTACGACTTTACACTACTGGGGCATAAATAGTGCGTTGTTAATGATGGAACAACAAAAACAGATCGATTATTTAAAAAGCAAATACTAGTAGCTATTATGCATCTGTTTGTCAACACTTTCCAATTGCATAAGCTACACAAACACGCGCATATTTGTTTAAAATATGCATGCATGACGTACGAAAGCATGTCTAGAACGCATTACAGATACTGACATGAATTAATTATTTAACAAGCGCGTGGGGTTGGACTCTCTAGGACATTACTATTCTGAGTTGTTCAAGTAGATTTGTCCTTTTCGTAAATGCGATGTGACGCTTGCTAGGAAAACCCTAAGTGCGCGATGCACACAAATACGTCTTACCTCTCAGTGATAGAGGTTCTTTTCCCTTCGGCTCGAAGTCTGTGGATAATATCCGATCAATCCCGAACTTGAGGTCTTTACTGGACGGCGGAGGCGCGGACTGCGCGTTGATCGCGGCTCTGGATGTCAAGTGTATTCCGTGCCTGTGATACGCGGATGCGCTTGGAGTGACCGGCGACGGTCGTAACGGGGAACCCGACGAATGAACCTGCGCCCGGGCCCCGATGTGAGCCATAAGCGAAGACGATCCGGGGATGTTCTCGGCATCTCCGACGTGCAGAATGTCAGCGATGCAGAACGAGGGTTTCTTCATGCTGTCCACCCCAAAACCGCCCGAGCAGTACGCGGTCCAGAGGCTGAAGTTCGACGCGTAAAACGGATTGAGTCCCGTCGTGTACATCCTGGCAGGAGAAGCCCAAACTTGACAGAGAATCGCTCACAACTACATGTAACGCGACAGTCAGGTCTCAGGAGTTGCCCTCTCTCGCGTTTCTCCTCAAGTATGAAACTCCAAACAGGAGTCCAAAAAGCTCTAAGCAGGAGTTCCGTTATTGATTGGCTCTTTGTGAGCCAATGGAAGTTGACAGAAGGGTCCAACACGCCCCAAACACGACGAGCACTTCCAGTACGACTCTTAAAAATCAGCACGTCTATTAAATGGCGATGGATCAAATGATACAGCATTAACACAACATTTTCAGTGTTTGTCTTCCTTTTCAATAGTTATTTTAACATATCAAACGTAGTGAAGCCCATTTATTTAGCTATTAAACGCGTTGTTTTTTAACACAAATAAATATTTTGGCCAATTTCAGCAAATTTATGTAGGTTTACTTGGATTCATTAAAACCGACTAGCATTTGTTTATTTGTTTTTTTAATGGTGCACAGTTTAGGATAATTACTTGGTTAAAATTATCATTTTAGGTTTTGCATGCATTCTAATCTGTTTCTTAATTTTCAAAAACACGCAAACAACAAACTCTGATGATCCGGAGTCAAGTGGCCTCTGTAATATGCTTTCTTCAGACGCCTGGGAGTGTGTTTTGCTCTGGGATTAGGAAACAGGAGTTTCTCGATGCAGGTCATCCTGTTTTTGATGAGCTCTGATTCGGGCTAAATGAGCGGATATTCCTGCTAGATTTAGGCCAAAAATAGAAGATGCTTTAGTATTTTAGGATACAGCAGAGGACCCCTATTTCCTCCGGCTCGGAGAGGTGGAACTTTATAATGACTGTTAGCACTTCCTTTTTTCAATATTTGTGCAACTTTATCTCAACTCGCAAGTCGCGCGGTGACGCAAATCCGTCCTTATGCTTATAATAAACAGAGGAAACCTATTCTCCGCCGAAACGAAAACACAATTAACTTCAGAGGCGATACTTCATCCATATGTACGACTTTACATTACTGGACCAAAAATAGCGCGCTGTTTACCATGAAAAAAAAAAACCCAAAACAGACCGATTATCAAATAAAATATTACATCTGTTTGCCGACGCAATTTTCAATCGCATATAAAGAAGCACACTCATATTTTTCTAAAAGAATTTCCAGAATGCATTACATGTGCTGACTGGTATGTTATGTTTATGGTCATTAATGACAGCAGATGATTTTACCCCATGGTGTTTTTTAGAATATCTTCCTCTGATGGCGTTCATTAGTCGTGATTCATTACCGGAAAGGTCAATGACCCTGACTGCCTCCTATCACGGTGTTTTCGAATGACTCAATTCCGGTTTAAATTTAGAGATGAAATGTAGCGCTTTGCTCTGGATCAAGCAGTCAAAACAATCCAGGGAAGAGGATGCGGAAGACGCGCCGCGGGTGAACGCGCACGTTATTTCATTTTAGTTCAGGGCCGGTGAAATATTCGGGAGCGAGATCATAAAACAGGTCATAAAACTGACCGACCGCTGGCATCTCACTGTAGTCACTATTAATATAGATTTATTAACATATGAACAGAAACAGTAAAGATAACGATTAAGCCTAAAACAATGCATCTCTAAAACAACACGCATCTTTGTCCGTGTTTCAAATAGATTATTATATATATATTATTGTTTAAAAATAAAATGTTATCAGATATGGCTTAGTCAATTTATATTTTAAAGATTCCAATTTTCTGCTTGCTGTAGGTTTAAAGTTTCTACATTCTTAACATAATAAAAATAAATAATAAATAAAAAAGCTTAGGCACATAATAAAATTATGTGCCTTTTTTTGTTCCAGGCCTATTCCGTGTTTGTATTATGCAAAGTTAGTTACTAGAATATACTCATTTCAGAAAAAGATTATGTAAGATAATTTAGAGAGATAATTTACTTTTTATTTGATCATTTACCATTATACCCCACCCCATAAACTGTGAGTTTGCTTCCTTAAAAAAAAATCTCCTGAAAAATAAATAAAACAAATAAAACGAAAGGTAATGACAGTGATAAACCTAAATACAATTTCTGCCTTGATCACGGTATTACATGATGAGATATCGTGCTCAAGATAACTAAAGGTTCGGTCTTCAGGAAGAAAACAGGTTCAACCCTGAGTTTCCGGATATCTGTATTGTCCATATCTGCATTCCTATATCTTTATCTACGCCTGTATTGTGATAAATATATTCGTGTTGAAAGCACAAAGTCATCTGCTGTTGCGATTAACGCAGTGTCCATAGACGAAGCATTTCTCACTGCTGGAACTCATTTAGAAATGAAATGTTCAAATAACAGTGTATGTGTGTCTCTGTTGTGGTCATATAAAACATTACACTTGCCGTGATGACTCAGTGATTTTGAACGGTTATCTCTTCCTATTCGCAGTGATAATATCAACATTTGTTCCTCTGGGAATGACTTTATTTCTAGACCTCCTTCAGGAGCATCTGTCTGTCAGCAGTGACGGGCTCGTCATGCTGGAAACATTAGAAAATTAAAATATAATCGTTAAATGCCGATCATGGGAAAGTTTGGAGACCTTGTGGAATTGGTTTGTTTTCCCAAATTCCCTCTGGTTGATGAAATCGCTGTCCGGAGAGTTCAGTGGTGATCTAGCCAGCTCGGTGCGGTTCATTTCGGGGCTCTGACAGCCTCGGGAAACATTTGTTACGGATTATTAATTGCTTTTTTAAGCGCACCCTTGACAGAATGAAAATCCGTCAGTATAACTGCAATCATATTAGCGAAGCAGCGAATAAAAACATAGACTCCAACTAGACTTATCGCCACAAACTCATTTCTGTTCTTCGAATTATATTTCATCAGATCTTTACACATGAATGGCAAATCATCATTCCACTGGTCCTGACATGTAAAGGGAGCTAGCTGGTCTCTATGTGTGCCTAACCTACACAGAAGCTGGTTTACAGGTGTTTCACGTCATAGCTGTGAGTCGATCTGTGTAGAACACCGCTGGAACGCTGGATGGACCAATCAGAACGCGCCAGAAAACATAAATAGTATAACAAGAAGCACATATCCAACGAATTAGGCCTATGATTAGGTGATTTTCAGAGATCAGCAATCTGTTGAGTTTCCAATTTCCATTTGGCACCCCTAAAAGCACGGTTAGCCAATACACAAAAAATAAATAAATAATATAAAATAAATGAAAATGACAAAGGACCTCTATAAATTCTGTAATTATTAAAAACAAATATATGTTAATGTACTGTGTTGTTTATTTAAATTGTAATTTATTAATTCTGAAAAGCAAAATAACTAATCGGAAAGCACTGATCATTCTGCTGTTTGCTATATTTACTGCTCTCTAGCGCCGTACATTCGTTTCTTTCTTTATTTTTATTTACGTATTAATAGTTTGTATTTCCACTCCTAAATATAACCATAAACATTTATTGGAGAAGATGACCTAGGTTCTTGCAGGTGGAAAAAAAATCCCAACTCGCTTTAATGAGGGCATTCTTTTGGACACAAAAATTAGATCCACATTTTAGAGACATTAGATCACGCTATCCCCTTTATTGTCTTCATCCACCTTATTTTAAAAGTAAAGACGGGGCGTTATTTGTAGCTTTGCGGTTTTCCGTTTTATTTGCTACCGTTTATTTCACCTGTACAAAAACAGTCCGTTCTGCTGCCTGATATTGTAATGCAAACGGATATTTCTTACGTTATGTTAAGGCATTGTATTCATACATGCTGATTTGTGGCGCAAATATTTGTACTTCAGGTTTGCAGATAGCGGCTAATGAATCGGGAGTCGGGACATTTAAAGAAAACATTGGTCAACAGGCCTTAAGGTTTAAAGCTGAACTGTTGTGGCTACACTAAATAATGCAATTTAATAATAGCAAATTATAGGGGGGATATACTTTATCCCCTAGTAAATTATATTTACTAGGGGATAAAGCAAAGCAGAAATATTATCCAATGATTAGATGTTCTGATCGTCTCGATATGCTCGTGTTTACAGGTTGAAGTCTTTGGCCTTTCGTGCGTAAAGAAATCCAGACGCGCCACTTAACTCTTCTCGTTCAATATACACGGGGTTAAATCAAAAGCTCCGTGTTAAATAACAGCGAGACTAATGGAAACGCGGAAAGGTCATAACAAACCATTAGGATGCTGTCTGAGATCCAGCCGAAGCGCCACGACACTCAGCGGCAGAAGATTCACCCACAGAGCTCCTGCTGGCCCGATAAGGCCCCTTAATGGTCCGCAGTGATCGATTGTGCACTTGTTTACAGAAAGTCATCGCTCTTGAAGGAAGCCAGATGCTTCTGCAGCTCTGGAACATAAGCCTGCGTTCATGATCCCAAACGCGTGATGAAGTAGTGCAATAACGCGACGTTTAATGGAAGGAACGCGCGCGACGTATCAATATATAGCTATCTTAAAGATGATAATTTCCAGCTATCCTTCTTCTTTTGAAATATATGAATAAACAACTGCGCGTAAGTGTGTGTTCAATGCATGGCTTTATCTTATTAAATGCGCTCTAGTCAAATGCAGGCTACATACATTACAACATTTTTTTTATATATACAAAAAATGAATAAAAGCATGAAAGAGGCAAGTCAATTTAAATAATCTAAAAGAAATTAGTAAATATTATTATTATACAAATGGAAATATTAATATTATTACGTTCTGATTTCATTTAGCAATAGGAATAACATTCAATTTCTTAAGTTTTTAATATATAGACTCTATAGTCAAATACACTATTTCCATACATTAGTTTTATAATATTTGAAAAAATCTGAAACTGGAACTTTTTTCTGAATAATGCATGAATGAAAAACAAACAAACAAACTAAAAAAACACACACACATAACCTAATAGTCCAGTTCAAATAATACATTTAAATTTGTCCAATAGAAAAATCGCTTTCAAATGGTAATAATTTCACTAATGTTTGAATTTGTAAATTTGTCCCTATAGAAAAAGCTTTCGCTTAATTGACATGAATTCTATTTTCCAATTATTTAATTATGCATATTCACACGCATGATTAGAGGAAATGTTGGCATTGCACTGACTGGTGACTGCGTAACCTGATGCTGCTCTCTAGTGGTGAAGTCACTGATTACAGCCTCAGAAGCTGATGGTCGGAAGCACTAATTACTCGAGACAAATTCATCAGCTTTCTGAGCACCATTCTCAGACATCATCTGCCTGCTGTGTTACTTTAATTATCCTGGTCTATTCTAATAGATTTGAAAATGTCCAGATTTGAGCCGTCTCATTTCCCAGTGCAGTCGTGTGTCTGGGGAGCCACTCAGCGTTGAATCCAAACACATTTGGCAGCACTAGCCCATATTTCATCACTGTTTACTGCATATTCATTCCTGCAATCCCCAATGCGACGAGAGTCAGCTGTTAGAATACTTCCTTATAAATGTCATCTTGAGAGCTTCTGGTTCAAGACTTGAATGTCATTGACACCCAAACACACTTTTCTATAAACATCATTATTAGGATTACGCAAAATGAGCCTAATTTCATCCCGAAAAGTCCAGCAGCTGGAGTATCTGTGAGGTGTTTTACATTTCTGTCTAACAAAAGAGTTTATTTGAGATTCTAGGTGTTATTATCACTATTAGAATACACTGGAGTTCACTATCATGGATATAAATGAGCATAATATGAGAAGGATATTTTTACATGTGCATTTAAATGAAAAAACTTGATTTATTTGTCATGATAAAGAGGTCTGCACAGGATATGCAGTTTTAAATCATCAAGACAGAGTGCAGCTGGAATGCTGGGAAACAAAATCGCTTCTGACAACAACTAATAAACATAAAATACACGCAGACGTAATAAACCCACAATCGTTTTCTGTGCAAAAATACATTCTTAAAGAAATAGTTCGCTTAAAAATGAACATTTGCTGAAAACGTCCAAACAGCCGATTAAAAACATCGCAATAATCCACTCCAGTCCATCAGTTAACATCCTGAGACGACCAAAGCTAAAGCAAATCTATCATGAAGACATTTTTAACTTTAAACTCTTTCGACTAATAATCCATATTTCATAATAACTCCTCCTGCAGTGAGAAAGCCCATCTCCTGTTGTCTTTTACCCACAATCCGCTGTTTTGGACTGTTTATTGTTATTCTGACGGAGACTTGCATATCATTGCTTATTTGTTGATCATTTGTAAGTGGCTTTGGATAAAAGCGTCTGCTAAATGATCTGTGCATACTTCTCTCCTGGTGCAAACCAGGCCACTTTTTTTATGGGAGGAAGTGTCATGGATTAAGGACTTATATTTTAGCTGGAGGCAACGGTCTGAAGTTAAATACAATGTTGCTAAAAAGAACATTATTTCGTGTATTTGGTGTAATACAATCTGTTTATGCGGTTTAAAGTTCAAAACACATTCTGTACATTTTTGTTTCTTCTCTAAGCCCCGCCTCCTGAAACAAGTCGATTTATACAAAGTTCATCATTCTAAAAAAGCAAAGTGTGCTCTGATTGGCCAGCTATCCAGTGCATTGTAATTGGCCGAAGCATGTGTCGGAAATGTTATGCCCCTTACTGTAATGTGATACCGTGTCCGGTATAAAGACTGCTCTGTCAGGTTCAGGAATCAGTCCTCTGTATTAATGTATTATAACCTCCAAGACACACTTACTGCGTGCTCGTTCTTGAGTTTAAGGGGCTTTCCCTTCCACTAATGCTTAGACAGTTTATACTGCATGCGTTCGGCTCAGATATGGACACTGAAGCGGTCTCGGCTACTCGGTTGATGTAAAAGTGTTTATTGCAGCCTCGCCATGAATGTTTCTTAAGTATCTGTCCGTGCTGCTTCTGTAAAGATAGATGTATACGCATCTTTTGTATAAATATATCCAAAATCTGTCAAATCTAATTTAAGCGAGAGGCAAAGGGTTAGGTTTTAGTCACATAAAGTTGGTTAATGGAAACGCTGTCATTTCGAAATACTTTTTTTTTAAATCGCCATTTATCAAATATAAAGTTTTGCACAAATCTAGTAATGCAATGGCACATTTCTCCAAACCTGATGAAGAAACAAGCTCTTGGATGAGCACACTTCCAGCAAATATTCATTCTTGTGGGACTAATTCCTAGTGTAACCATACAGGACATTTTTACAGGACACGTCCTTGCCGTGATTTCTGTATTTCAGGAAAACAGACACGTGCATGTACGTGCATTGCTTTGATCATTCTCTGTAGATCTCACTTTCTCACACACCACCTTTATGTACAGTACCGGCATGTTATGGGTAAAACTAGCCAGGATGTGTCCGTAAGAAACAGCACATATGGCCACTATACTAATTCCTTCAATGCCTTCTGGAGCTGCTGCAAGACACTATTTCCTGAAAGCATTCTACTATTACAGCATAGCGCCACATGTCTAATAAATTCCTCTGTCATGGCAGGTCTTCTGAAAAACTTTACGTGATGAAATGCATGTAGAATTGTGTGTTCATCTAAACCAGCTAATTTTCGTTCAGCTCCTAAAACATAACTGTATGTGATAATTGTGCTCTAGGCAGGAAAACAGTGCTTTTCTTCTTTTTCTTTTCGGCATGTTTCAGAACATGGACTCGCTCTCTCTGAAGTTACCGAAGGAAAGGCTGAAGGTGCTTCCGAGTCTCTTGGTGACTCCACCGCTCCTCCAGCTCCAGTTCCACAGAGACGAGGATCCTCGCTCGTACTCCTGGCCCGCTCTCCTCTGGCTGCCCGACTGACACTCCTTCTCCCCGACGGGTGAGAGATTCATCCTCCTCTCAGTCTAGGAAAACATCATTTACTGCTTTAAATTATAGCAATTTCATCAACTGATCAGAATTTCATTCAGCATCTTCACCAAATTGCATATTTTTTGCCCAAAAATATGAGCCATAAAAACTAGCCCTAATTATTTCCCATGTGCACATGTACCTCATGTGACTGTAGAGTGATGACGTCCAGCTCCAGTCCTCTGTCTGTGCAGCTCTTTAGCATGTGAACGACCTCGGCGTGTTCGGCCCACCTGCAGTCTGTGCCATTCACAGCCACAATATAATCCCCCTCCCGGAGTCCCGCCTCCTAAAACAAGCACATAATGCATAATGTAGTCATAACAAGCATTGTAAATGTTACTGTCTGTAATGACGTCTCTTACCGCTGCACATCCCCCGGGCAACACCCCAGCAACCAGAACCGGCGAATCACCTCGAAGCGTGAGCCCGAGCCCCGCCTCTCCTCGAAGCAAACCCACGTGGCGCCGCACCCAGCGGTTTCGAGCGGCGAACACAGACAGCGGCCCCTTCACACACACAACAGAGGTGAGCGTGACACACACATCTGTAGCATTTACAGAACATTACAGTGTGTGTGTGTGTGTGCGTATCTGGAGAGTTACCAGTCGGTGGAAGATATCAGTCACTCTGACGCTACTAAAATCTGGAGCTTTAATGTCAGGCTTCTGCTGTGTGTGAGCTGTAGGAGACAGGTCAGAGGTCAGGGGTCATGTCAAGGTTGGCCCTGCATCCCAATGTGCATACTATCCACCCAATCTGCCCTAAATAGTACTGAAAATTACTAATATAATATCACATAGAATGCACATTGCATTCTGGGCAATTTATGCATGCATCTCGTCAGTAAAGCCCAATAAAGCTCAATTTGAAAACTGGAGATCAAAGAACCGGCTTTACCGATGAGAGGCACATGAACATTTTGTGCAATATTTTGCTCAGCCCAAATGTGAGGTTAGCATTAGTAGTATATAGTTGTGTGCAAATAAATGTTAACACTCACACTGGATCTCTGGAGCCTCTGCGACCTCACAAAAATCATCCTCCTGATCAATATCAGAGTATTTCTCCAGCGAGCGTGCATGAGCGTGTGACAGAACTTCCTGTAGGATGTCCATCTTCCGAAGCATCTTACACACACCGTGAAGACGCAGGGCTTCCTCATGACGTATGATGGCTTTACGCAGATGAGCTTTACCTTCAAAACCAAATAAAATAGGTGTATTTTCACCTGAACTGAAACTGTACATCTCTGTTTAGAAAAATTACCCTAGTACACAAACCGAGTCTCCTTTTGTCTTCTGGATCATGAAGATTGAGTTTTTCCGGCCGTCTGCTGTGAACCTGTATGACAGCTTTAATCTCTTGGCCTTCGTCGTCATCTTCATCAGACACACATTCTAGTTGTTAAATACAATATCAATATCAGTCAGTTTGAATGAAAATAATCATTATAAAAGATTGTTTCTTTAGAATGACGAACACAATACAAACATGTATCAAGAAAGTAGATCGGGTCAGTTTTTATGATGATAAAAAAACAAAACACTACTGGTCAAAAGTCATTTTTCTCTTCTGCTCACCAAGGCTGCATTTAATTAAACAAAAATACAGTAAAACATCATTTAAAATATCTGTTTGGTGTGTAAATATCTACAATAATGTTAATTGCTGTGATGCGCTGCTGAATTTTCAGTGTCACATGATCCTATAGAAATCATTCTAATATTCTGATGTGCCGTTGGGGCATAATGCCATTGGTCAGTAAACACACATAGATGTTCAGTAGCTCACCTGTAGAGTCACACAGTGCCACAGCGGTGTAGTAATGAGCCAGTGCTCTGAAATGATGTGTTTTGACCTGAACCATAGAGATCCAGGAGAAGGGAACATAGTCCTTCAATAGCGGCACTGACATCGCCTGAAGAACCAGAGAATACACGTCTGATACCTACAAACACACACACAGTTATTAGCAAATGGACCTCCATAAAATTGTTCATTTGTGTGTGTGTGTGTGTGTGTGTTTACCCTCGCTGCCTCCTGGGCGGCTTGCAGAAGCACATTCAGGTTGTTGTCCTGAATGTTGAGTATGACCTTCTCACACACACACTCCTGAACCTGCACATAATAAACCCAGAAATACGTGACTTGTTGACATATTAGATCATAATGTATAATTAGTGTATATGAGTCTCTTTCTAGTAATACCTGAGCTACCATAAGACGGACCAGCATGCTAAGTGCAGGGCTGCTCATATCCAGACTGGGCGCATGAGAGAAATTCTCCTGCAGGTAGAGAAAAGCACCTGCATGCACACACACACACACACACACACATCACATTTAAGAGTTCATGTAATATAAACAAAGAGCATGAGATCTTCGGTTTAGCAGCTCAGCTGTGATGCAATGCACATAGAAGCTTAAAATTAAAAACAGATTTTTCCAATGTTTGCATTAGTTTAAATCTTATAGACAATGCTCAGGGGTCATTCTCAGGAAATGGTGTCATTTGTGTGCTGACCTTGTGACCTACAACTGATGAACCAGTAACTCGCATTATTTGGTAGATTCAACTGTTTTGTTGTTTTCCGGCCAGCCTGAACAATTGAATGGATTATAATGGGGAAATAATTACCTTTGCTTTTACAGACACTGCAATAATTTGTAATCATATTTTTTATAAAATGTTAAAATATTTTTAAACATATTTAAGTAAAGACATTTATAATGTTGCTAATGATTTCAAATAAATATTGTTCTTTTGTACTTTTTATCCATCAAAGTAAAAATATGTGACCCTGGACAACAAAACCAGTCATAAGTGTTAATTTTCCGAAATTAAGTGATCTGAAAGCTGAATAAATAAGCTTCCCATTGATGTATGATTTGGATGGATAGGGAAATATTTGACCGAGATACAGCTATATATAAATCTGGAGTCTGAGGGTACGGAAAAATCTAGTTTGAATATATTTTCAGTAAGAAATTGACTAAATATCTTCATGAAACATGATCTTTACTTACTATCCTAAGGATTTTTGGCAAAAAAAGAAAAATCAATCATTTTGACCATATAATGTATTTTTGGCTATTGCTACAAATAAACCCCAGCGACTTAAGACTGTGTTTGTGCTCCAGGGTCACATATTATGTAAAAATAAAATGTAATATTATTTGCAAAAACACACAAACTCTTTATTTATTTTTTAAAATAATATTTTATTGTGTCCCCATTTTTTAACCTAATCAAAATGACCCAACTACAGTTAGTTTGAAGTTAATAGTCACACAGTGAACAAACATGATCTGTTTTTACAAATAAACTCTCTATTTATATGTAAGGGGCATAATTACACATTTCTGTTGAGCTAAAGCATGTTTGAAAGATTGTCAAATGTTGCGTTATTAATAATAATAATAGACTGATACTATCAGAATGATAAGCACATGGATATATCTGTAGCATACTGTGACAGTGTTTCCTGTGAATGACCCAGAAAAACAGACAGAGATGATCCAGTACCTGCCGCTCTCTGGAAAGCATCGATAGCGTTCTGAATGCCCGTCAGTGTCGAGCGATCTTGCCTGGCTCCGATTTGAGTATGAAGTGCTCCGATGTTGAACAAAACGCTCCCTTTCTCAAACGCCAGTGCTCTCTGGACCGAAGGGACGCCGGTCAGCGAGTCGTACCTGCGACGAGACACATGATCAGAAGCTCCGTCTCTGATCACTCATGTGCTTGTGTACAACAGTGTGTCTCACCAGTGAAAATGAATTCCCAGACTTCTATGCGGTGAAAAGAAGCGCTGATCCAGGAAATATAGCTGGTTATAATATTCCATCAGCAGCTCCTGTCCCGCCTCACTCCTGCTGGGAGTTCTCATGGCCTACAGGGAGAAAGAAATTATCATTTCTAGCTCGAAAAATATATCTTGTGTTTTTGGAAAACAATTCTTCATTTATAGCATTCTGTTATTTTTTCAATTAAACAGTGTAGCTTTAAAGCCACAATATGTAAGTTTACGCCACTAAGGGTCACATTTAAAAAATCTTACATATTGTGCATTTAATATATGCTCTTTCTATTTGTAATTATTCTTTCGTGCATGGTTAAGAAGTCATTTGTGCTGTGATCAGCATTGCATGTTGAACTGAACTGACCTGTCTTAGCTCCATAAAATCCTGGATCGCATTCAGGTACAGAGATGCATCCTCACTGTAATGTTGACTGATAAAATCCTGATCAAACAACAGAGAAAAAAGGTTTCCAGACCGATTTAAACACTGAATGAGTTGACAAGTAATCTGTGTTGACCTCACCTGAAGAGGGACGGCCATGTCAGTCTCTTTAGTCTCTTTCAACCCCAGTGGAATCATGGGAACACTGACTGTCTCACTGTGACATAAATGTATTTTATGTTTTACATACAAAATCCACGTTCTGCACAACTGTTGCTTATTCTAGAATGACATAATTCAAGATTTAGATGAGTTTGTTTCTTCATCAGATTTGGAGAAATTGCATCAGGGACTGAAAAAACATTCACAATAATCTACACCACTCCAGTCCATCAGTTACCGTCTTAAAAAGCCAAAAGCTGTGTGTTTAAACAATAACAAATCCATTAAGGCGTTTTATTGTGATGTTTTTGGACTCTCATTTTAAAGGCACCCATAAAGAAAGAAACAAACTCATTCCTGTCTTCGATGACCTAAGGGTGAGTAAATTTAACTAATCTAATTTTTGGGGGAACTATTTCTTGAAACAAAACTGCAAGTGTGTTTTGCATACTTTAAACATCTTGTGTTGATTCACACAAAATTCATTCATGTAACTTGATTTCATTACTTGTCTCAGGATAAACCCGTTTTTTTCTGCCCTTCAAGCAAGTCTCCCCAGTTATTGTGAACATGTGATACCAAACTTCTCAAAGCTGCTCGCTGGAAGGCTGAATACTGCAGCAGGTATTTCAAGTTCACTGCCAAATGTTATCCAGAAACTTATCAGGTAGCCAAGTAAACAATGTTTAAATAAAGATAGTTAGGTACAGATCCAGAAAGCGCGAGTGTAACCAACCTCTCAGTCTGGTAGACGTTCATACTGCTGTTCAGTTCCTCCAGTTCTTCTTTGAGAAGCTGCAGGTTGGAGTTCACAAAACTCAGTTCCAATGCAACAGTCTCTTTCACCTTCTGATTACTGCTGGCCCTGAACAAAAAAAGTTTCATACTTCACATTAACAATATGCATCATGTAAGACATATAAATACAGTATGTCAGTCGGCTGCCATTCTGCTATGCCATTTATGTTGCAGTATTCCTGGTGAAATGTTTGCAGTTTAACTCTGTAATTTATCATGTAATAATGTAATAGAAGATTTCTGGTCACACCACCCACCGCTAAATAAACACACATCACAACATCAACAGAGAGGTGTGGCCTTCCTGTTAGCTCTGGGTCAGGCTGGGTGTTGGGCATAGTGTGTGCTATTATCAAAAACATGCACCTCAGTATTAGCAGATATACTGATACCTGTAAAGGTTTTCAGCTCCGCTCCGCAGCCGAAGCTCTCGGTTGATCTTCTGGTTGAGTTTAGCTCTCCTCTGCTGCAGTTTGCTGCGCTGGGTTGAGACGAGAGGGTCACATCCCTAAAACACACACACACACAAACACACACACACAGAGGTCATGTCATCGCTAGAAATTTGCAAATTTTGAATTTAATCTCACTGCCTCTCTCAGCATTTGAATATAACCATTACACTCCTGCGCTGTTCTGTCATATTTATATATAATCTAAATACACTATATAAAATGAAATGTTGCCATTCAACTAACATTAATGAATGAATAAATTATATGCAAGTATTGGTTATATTAACTAATTTTTACTGTAAAATGTTATTTTTACTGTTTTACTATTTTTTTATTTACTTAATTTTATTGCAAGAACTTCGTTATTACCCGGTTATTGTTTTAATACTTCAATACCATGTAAATACTACAGTTTGTGAATATATTGAATTAACTAACGTTACTGTGGTACAATAGGCTACGATGTTCAAAACACCATATTGATACTATGGTACTTTTTTGGTAAGTGCCTCAACCTGTTATTTCTTATAATGTTAAGCAAAACGTAATAAATTAACATGTGACACATTAAGTATTGTTTCATAGAGCCCTGAACTCTGAAAGTCCACCTAACGTTACCTTGCGGACAGACTCTGTCGATCCTCCTTCCTCAGCCGATATATCCTCATCTGATCCAGAGTCACACATCCTAAAGTCACCTTTAATTCAGTCCTACGCACCTGGTATAACACCTGCACTCACAATAGCGCGCGCATGTTATCAAACTGCGCAAACGTAACCGTAAATCCGTTAAACGCTGCTAACGCAACACGAACTCTACTTTAACGGTTTCTTTCCACTTGTTTAACACACGCGGGACACGGCTTCAACTATATATGCGACTAAAACGCATTTATTTCTCTCCATAATGTGATCTTTAAAGAAACGAATTCACTCAAAACCAGTAAATCCACTTGTTGCTTCTACGCTCACGAGCCACAGCTGATCTTTCGCGTTGCGTCCTTGAGTTTCAACCAATAGAATGACGCTGTTTCTGACCGACACGTGCGGTAGCCAATCACAGCACGATAAAAACAGAAGACTGACGGGGGAAGCGTCCAATGAGGTGAAGGTGATGGGAATAAAGGCGATTTGGAGCGGAAAAATAACTGTTGCCCCTGACAACACCGAGGCATCGGCGAGGGCGAAAAACTATAAAGACAAAGCGATTGTGTTTCTCTGAACAGACATTCATTGAATTGTTTTAAAAATCTTTTAAAGCACCTGTAGTCACACATTCATCCGGTTTTTTTTTTTCATCCGTTTTTTAAAACTTTAAATATCCACACACTACATGTTACACGGTTTTTATAGCTAGCTAACGTTAAATAAAAAATAAATAAATAAATAAATAAAGAAAAAATTTTTTTACTAGAAGGAAGGTAATTATTATTATTTTTATTTGATTTAAGTTACAGAATTACACATGTAGACATTAAAAATACTAATATACCCCACAAACCCACAACACCCCATTTTTAAATTAAATATACTAACTAGATAATTAGATATGCAAAACATTTATTTATTTACTAAAAATCAAAGCATACTAGATATTTTATTCACCGTTTCGTTTTACTGATTGTTTTAATTGTTTGAACATTTAAAAAAATACTTTACGGTAGATCACATTGCAATTAGGATTATAGGACAAAACACATTCATGAATCACTTTTGTACATAAAGCTTTATTATGTTGGAAAACAAACAGTAAATAATCATTTTCATTGTGTAATCACTTATATTATTAGTTAATCATAACATGAACCAATACCATATTCAAAAGAACTTGTTAATGCTATTGGACCACAAGCAGCAGCATTGCTGAATCTGATATTAGGACTTTGTGTAAAGGGAAAGGAGGATTTTAAGGCATCTTTTCTGAGATGTAATGTTTCTGACTTTGGTCTGGATGTTTCTGATCGGCTTCAGTTTGACAGCAGGAAGTTGCTGCCTTTACTGTTTCCTTTTGTGATATCAGACACCAGTGAGTGCAGCCGCTCTGATAAAGCCACCTTTAAGATAATGTTAAGAAACACATTTTTTTCAGTCTGCAGATGCCATGTATTCCAGTAACGGATATCGTGAACTCACGGTGTAATCGTGTGGCTCCTCTAGTCTCTTGTGATGCTGATGCAGTGTTCGCAGAGAAGCCTGTGCACGCTCACGACTCTCTGACGCACTGTTTAGAGGGAATGTGATCTGTGCACACAAGCAACACAAATCTCAATTAGATTCTGTACAAAAGGCAATAAAATATACGTTTTTTCAAAGAATTCAAAGAAACAGTTCACTCAAAAAAGTCAGATTTTTCACAATATTTACTCATCCTCAGGTCATCCGAGATGTATTTGAGTTCGTTTCTTCATCAGATTTAGAGAAACGTAGCATTGCATCAGTGTCAGCAGTGTATCATTCTTTTTTTCACTGGAAGAAGCACCATCATGGATTGTGGACTCCACTGAACGTACTGTAGAATATTGGGATGTTGTTAATATCCTCTGTTGGGACTCTCATTTTGACGGCACCCATTCACTGCAGAGCAAGTGATGCAATGCTACATTTCTCCAAACCTGATGAAGAAACTCATCTACATCTTGGATGGCCTAAAGGTTTTCTTTAAGTGAGCTATTCCTTTATTCATTCACGATTTCTACCTGTCCACAGGTGAAGACATCCACACGCAGGCTGGTTACTTGAGCCGGAGTGACCGTCTGAAGCGCTTTGTTCAGTCCTAGAGGGAAGCAGGTCAGTGAGGCGCCTGCTTTAGGAGCCACTTCTTCTGACAGACAGATCAGATCCATCTGAGGGTGACCTGCCAAACAGATGATCTTCAGATGATCTCAGTTCAGCTAATAGTGCTGCCACTTTTTTTTCCTTCTTAAAAATCGAGAGAAATGCATAACAGTTTCTAAACATGGCTGATTAATCTATCTATCTATATATCTTGAAATATTGATATGTTTTGCCATACTCTCACTCTGTTTGTTTCTATTTATATCAAATTAAATCAATATTTCAAGACAATATTACTAGACAAATTAGATCGCATTAGATTAAATATTCCTCTTTTTCAGCCCTTTTATAATACATACAACATGTAAAAAAGGCTGAATATACATGTTTGTGCATTCAGTAATTTAAATCTACAAGTGTGAATACATTAAATAAATAAAAGAGTGATTATAAACGGGTAAATACGGACCGTCTGCGTCCAGAAGCCTGTAGACAGACTTCCGTCCCGGCAGTGTGCTTTTCTCTGGATCTTCACTCATCTTCATGCGAGGACAACCTCTGACCTCTATCAGCTACGGTGTGTAAGTAATTCAACCATCAGCGTGCATTCATTAAAGCACGATGTGCGAGTTTGAATGCTGGGAAACTCTTCGTACCTTATATACACACCCCAGAGAGGGCTGACGTGTGCATGTGACCAGATGAGTGCCCACCCCAACCACGTCAATCTCATTATCCTGACAAACACACACACAGGTGATGTACGTCAGGACTGTCTGCTGTGTTTAATGTATCTGTGACGTGAAGAGCTCTTACTTTCTTGTTGAGTTCAGAGAGACTCCGTTCTGAAATACTGTTTGTGCCGACGATGATGAGAGACTCGAACTGAGGAACTGAGAACCTGCCGACAGTCAAACGCACACACAATAGATTAGATTTGAGTGACTGCATGCTATTTTAGTATGGATATTAGGGCTGAACGATATATCGTTATCGTATCTATATCTCGATATGAACTTTCAAGATATTACTATCGAAAAAGGCAA
>JAUCNO010000386.1:1274873-1290302 GCA_032353835.1 Enteromius viviparus | reverse complement strand
ACATCTGAAAACACATGAGATGATCCACACTGGAGAGAAACCTTATAAGTGTTCACACTGTGACAAGAGATTCAGTCGATCAGACCAACTGAAAACACATGAGAGGATCCACACTGGAGAGAAGCCTTTTAAGTGTTCACACTGTGACAAGAGATTCAGTTGGTCAGGAAGTCTGAAAGCACATGAGATGATTCACACTGGAGAGAAACCTTATAAGTGTTCACACTGTGACAAGTGGTTCAGTGGGTTAACAGTTCTGAAAAGACATGAGAGGATCCACACTGGAGAGAAACCTTATCACTGCACTGCATGTGGAAAGCGTTTCAATCATTCATCTGCTCTACACAGTCATACAGAAAACTATCACAGTTAGTAGATCATCTTTTGATCCAGCACTCAAGTCTGATAGAGTGTCTTCGCCAAATGTGACACAATAAAAAAGCAATATCATCTTGATAAATCTGCAGAAAATCAGCAGATTAAACTGTAAAATTGAGATCAACTCAAAGATTGAGTTCCTTCTCAAAGTCAAAAGGCTTTATTTTTGTGCATAATTATCATTCATAATGTAAGTGATATATCAGTAAATTTTTACTTATGAATTTCATATTCTGTTCAGTTGTTAAAAATGTCTATGTACTTTACTTACTTTTCAATAAAGGAAAGCAGAAGCTTTTTAGTGTTTTAATTGTGTTTTTCATTGTTAAAATGACTATTCTTCCACTTGAGATGAATTTAATTATTGTGCTTAAAAAAACAGTTTACAGAAGGTCTACCTACCTACAGGGTTCCTGAATATTTCTAAATATCCTATTGCTACACTTAATGGCAATATTGCACTGCTCAGCCGGGAGAATGGCAGGCTCCAAACCCTAGCAAGGGCAGGGTTCGGTGACTGGCTCGCACTCTTGATGCCCCCCGGAGGAGAATGGGCGATCATGATGAGGAGATGATTAGGAGATGTAATGCAGCTGTGATTAATTCGGCCACCGCTTCTCTCAAAACGCTGTTATTATCAAAACAGTTGCTTTAACAGTTTACACTTTCTCATTAATGCTAGGGAAGATAAGAGCGGGTAAGATAGCAAGTTAAGCAAATTTGGCGAGCTGTCCTCTTAATGCCCCCACAAAGAAGCATAAGTAGAGGACAGAGGCCAAATTTGCTGCCCCCCCAGAAGGGCAACATAGAAGGACGCTGTGAAGGCTTTTTTTTTATTATATGCGCCTGCTTTTGGGAGCGCCCGCAGACCTGTTGGGAAAGCAGAAACAGTTAGATCAAGAAAACAAAGTAGGATGTCAATCAATGGGCAAAAAGGGGATTAATAGGTTAAGGCTTGGTCGAAGGGAAAAGGTTGTAGTTGAGGTATTTCTTACCTCTGGAAAATGGGAATGGCCTTCTGCGGAAGCTGGTAGGAGGCCTCTGCGGAGACGGGTGCTGATTGCGAAAATGGCTTCTGCAGAAGCTGGCATGGAAGTCTTTTGGGGAAGTTGATTGCAAAGCATGGTTTCTACGGAAGCTTGTTGGGACGCCTTTGCGGAGGCGGGAGCTGATTGCTAAAAGTGGCTTCTGCGGAAGCTGGCAGAGAAGCCTCTGCAGAGGCGGGAGCTGATTGCAAAGGGTGGTTTCTGTGGAAACCAGCAGGGAGGCCCCTGCGGAGGCTGGATCTGTTTTTTAAAGGTGGCTTCTGTGGAAGCTGGCAGGGAAGCCTCTGCAGAGGCGGGAGCTGATTACAAAGGGTGGCTTCTGCGGAAGCCTGCAGGGAGGCCTCTGCGGAGGCGGGAGCTGATTGCAAGGGGCGGCTTCTGCGGAAGCTGGCGGGAAGCCTCTGCGGAGGCTGGAGCTGATTGCAAGGGGTGGCTTCTGCGGAAGCTAGCAGAGATGCCGCTGTGGAGGATCTGAGTAGTGGTGGTTGCTGAGAGACCCTTGGGCAAGTGCTAGTCAGGTTAATGATGGGTTTGGGGAGGGAGTTTGGTTTGGGCGGGCAAGAGTTTGCATTGCTTGGTGGATAGAAGCTGGGTCAGAGCGGATGTAGCTTTTGAAAGCATCGAATGACCAGCGGCCTAGTGTTTGAATTTTATTAGTGGTGAGACTGCTTTCGACTGCTGAAGTAGTGGCTCCAATCCGTTAGGAGTAGGAAGAGAATGTATCGGGGAAAAAACTTGATCTTGAGAGAACGGTTTTGAGATGCTTTTGGAACCAAAACCTTGAAGTGGGTTGGTTGAGCTCGGCTAAGAAAGCTCTAAGGTTCTGAAAAGGCTGGGTAGGGGACTGGAGGTTGAAAATATAAATGTAATGATCTTTATTGTGCTGGTCTGTTTTGCTGTGCTTAATATGGAAGGTCATGGTTTCATGGTTGAGGATAGTGGGACCTTAAATGGTTGGGTGGATGTTTGGGTTGAAAGGGGAGTTGGTGGTGAATTCAGAGACTGAAGGAAACCGAAGAAGGCTAAATTGAACATAGCGTCTAGCGTGCGGTTAATTAGGGAACTGCTATAACCTAAGTGAAGGGTGGAGATGCAATGAGTAAGGATTTCTAGAGTAAGTGGAAGTCTTTGGTCTAGGCGTGAAGGGTTCTCTTTTTAGATGCCCTTGATTAGAAGGTTAGTTTGGGCATTGGAGATGGCGGGGGATGGATAATTCGTAAAGGGCGCTGGAGGCTTGTTGGGGCTGGATTTCGGCTAGCTCAGAGGGCCAGGGAAAGGCGAACCATCGGTTACGATAGAAGCCTCCGAAGCCTGTAGAGGGGGCGGCGGCATCTGTGAATAGTTGGATATCAACGGGGTTGAATAGGCAGTCTTTAAAGACAAGTGAATGGCCATTCCATTGGGAAAGGAAAGAAATCCACAGCTGGATTTCTCGAATGCAGGCTTCGGTTAGGGTTATGGGGTCGTTTAGGGTGGAGGGTGGGAGATGAAAGGGCACATGGCAAAATTTAGGTGCCCCAGGATTGAGAGGAGTTCTCTTTTGGAGTGGGGGGGCGAGATGACTAGGAAGTCATCGAGGAGATGGATGAGGTGGTGGATCTGATAGTTATTTGACAGAATCCAGCAGAAAGCTTCGGAGAGCATGTCAAAAAATTTGGGACTGCTTTTGCAACCGAAGGTTAAGGGGATGGCGAAGTGAAACTGGTTTCGCCATTGAATGCCAAAGAGATGGCAGAAATTGGGGTGGATAGGCATAACTTTGAAGGCAGAGGTGATGTCTGTTTTTGCTAGCCAATTGCCTCTGCCTACTCTTTTGATAATTTCAATTGCTTGGTCGACATTGTGGTACAGCAGGGAGAATTCTCTGAGGGGAATGAGACTATTGATGCTGGGAATGTGGGAGTTATGGGGGGAAGAGAGGTTGATGATTAGCCTCTTTTTTCCCAAATATTTGCGGGTAGCAATGCCGATGGGGCTGACCCGGAAAATACTGAAAGGCGGGGAGGGGAAGGGGCCGATCATAAAGGTCAAGTCTAATGGCGCTTTTCCACTGTATAGTACGGTACGGTACGGTTCAGTACAGCTCACTTTTGGGGGGTTTTGACCACGAAAAATGACTGTTTCGTGGTCTATTGAGGAAGTACAGACGTTCCTCTCGTTGATAGCCGAGGAGCGGATCCAGCAAAAGCTGTTAGAGCGCCACGGAATGAAAAATGCTCCATTGTTGTGGGTTTGTTTGTGGCGCGTTTACGATGATGTCACGGCAGTAGAGGCGGTGCAACTATAACGACACGTATAAACCCGCCCACTCTAAAGCGGGACTAAACTGCAGTGGAAGCGCAAACCGAGCCGAACTGAGCCGTACCGTAACGAGCCGTGCCGAGCCGAGTCATACCACACAGTGGAAAAGCGCCATAATTCTGTTTTGATTAGAGCATCCACGTGTCGGGTTCAGTGGAGACAGATTGGAGGTTGGGGCAAATATGCAACTGGGTGGGCAGGAAGAAAACACCGGGGAAGTCAGCAGTTGGCATCACATCCAGGGGTGCACCTTTTTTGACCCTCTTTGGACATTTGTTTAAATCTGCTACGTTTGATTTATATATAGCACTGTGCATCAACATTGGTGACTGAAGTCAATTGTTATCTTTATTCCAGTGTAAATATCATCAAAACTACTGCAGAACATGGCATTACCATGTGGAAAAAGTTGCCCCACCACAAAATCTGATCCTAGGCCCCCTCGACTCCTCACAACTTCATAGCACTTAAAGGTAAGTGATGCGTGAGCTATGAATTATGGGTAAGACGTTATATTAAGCCTGCATTTATAGAACGTAATAAGAGTATTCTTAAGTCATACATTATAAAAGTTATCGACCAAGATGGTGGCGCGTGCGCAACACGAGGCTCAGTGTCTCTCCAGTTTTTGCAGTTTTGCTGTAGACAAGAGCTCCTGGATATTGGTTTTTGCATTTCTGACAGATTTATCAGCAACCTTCAACTCGTCCCTGAGATCGCCAGAACAACCGAGGCTGCACGTCCTACCCAACCGCGCGGAAGTGCTCGAAGGCGGCGGTGCAACCGTAAACAAAGGCGGGGTGAGCGCGGAGGGCTAAGAGCTAAGCTAAGGCTAACACCACATCGGCTATCTCTGCCCAGCATTTTTCTCGCCAATGTACGGTCATTGGTGAACAAAATGGACGAGATTCGACTCCGTATCAACCACAGCAAAAGACTCTGGAACTGCAACGTCATGATTTTTACAGAAACATGGCTAAACAGCGCTATACCGGACAATGCTATTGCTCTAGCTGAGCACCACACCTTCCGGGCAGACAGAACGGCGGATGACTGCGGTAAGACCAGAGGCGGAGGACTGTGTATTTATGTAAACAAAGCTTGGTGCACGAACTCTGTTATCGTCGACAGTCACTGCTCAGCTAACCTGGAGTTTCTCATGGTTAAGTGTAGACCGTTTTATCTGCCGCGGGAGTTTACATCCACTATTATAACCGCCGCGTACATTCCTCCTGATGCTGATGCCAAGCTTGCTATGAACGAACTTCATGCGGCCATCAGTAAACAACAGACTGCTCATCCGGAGGATGCATTTATTGTTGCGAGGGATTTTAATCACTCCAACTTAAAAACAGTGCTCCCCAAATTCATCAAAACATTTCTTGTCACAACAGAGGAAACAAAACTTTGGACCATGTTTAAACAAACATGCCTATGCTGTGACACCCCTCCTCCACCTGGGACAAAAAGACCACCTTTCTTAGTTCCTTACCCCCAAGTACTTCCTCTCATCAACTGTGTGAAGCCATCATTGAGGACCATCAAAGTGTGGCCAGCGGGGGCTGACATTCAACACACAGACTGGAGTATGTTTGCTTGTCAGGCCACTTGTGGCTCTCATACGGACATTGACAGCTACACTTCTTCTGTTCTGGACTACATTAACACCACCACAGACAGCGTTACAACTCGGAAACAGATCACCACATACCCAGATCAGAAGCTATGGATCAAGGAGGTGCTTCTCAGGTCAGAGGATGCACAGGCCTACAGCACTTCCAGGGCAAATCTGAAGAGGGGCATCCAAAAGGCCAAGCACTGCTACAAATTAAAGCTTGAGGAGCACTTTTCACACTCTGACCCTCGACGCATGTAGCAGGGCATTCAGGCCATTACTGACTACAAACCCAGCAACTCCACCCCCACAACCACAAACGTCCTCTTTCTGAATGAGCTTAAGGACTTTTATGCTCGCTTTGACAGTGACAACAAACAACCCGCTATCAGGATCCCCCTCAATGGACCAATTATCTTTAGCGCCTGTTTTCCGAAACCTTCTTAGTTAACCTTCTGTAAGTCATTCGTTCGTAAGGTTGCTCTGGAGCGCTCTTAGCTATACCTTATCGCGCTGACGTGACCACCAATATCCAAAAAGCTTTTTTACATCACAGTTTAACATAACAGTTTAAATGAACATTTAATATGAAATCTGATTAAGTATTAAATTAAAAAATTTTTTACATTTACATTTGCAAATTACACAATTGAGAGCATCCTAACTAACTGTCACAGTGTGGTACGGGAGCTGCTCTGTTGCTGATAGATAGTGAAAATTGCCCAGCGCATCATAGGGACTCATCTTCCATCCATTGAGGACATCCAGAAGAAGCACTGTCTGTGTCGAGCACGCAGTATTCTTAAGGATTCCTCTCACCCTGCCCACAGACTGTTTTCTCTCCTGGCTTCAGGCAGAGGCTTTAGTTTACCCAGGACTAGAACTAGCAGATTGAGGAACAGCTTTTTCCCCAGAGCTGTCTCCTTACTGAACTCTGCCCCACACTGACTCCTTTGACAGCATACACTTTTCCCATAACCATTGCACTATTTACATTTTGCACATAACCATTGCACTACACTGTACATACTCTACTTGTAAATGTACATATCTTTTGCACATGCCACTGTTAATTTCTGATTATACATTTCATACATATGTTAATATGTCAAATAGAGTAAATAACCTGTAAACAATGTTCATATCTACTGCTTATTCAGAACTACTACAGCAACCTGTATGTTGTTCATCTACTACTAGTTAATACAAACTGTATATCATGTTCATATTACTGTATATCCATCTGTAAATATTCCCAATTCACTACTGGTTAGACCTAAACTGCATTTAGTTGCCTTGTACCTGTACATGTTTAATGACAATAAAGATGAATCTAATCTAATCTGCATTATTGTAAAGGGGTAGGTATTGCAGACCAAAACTGAATGGGTGGAAAATGTAATTTATTGCATGGCATTTAGTCATTTACCAGAGCAACACAAATGAGGATAATGGGAGCAATCAAAATCAAGATGTCACTCCTTCGAAGTTTTGAAAAGCTCAGTTTCTCACCTCACTAAGCATGCTTTTTAAAATCATTACAATGATGTCCAAACTCAGATTAATAGCTCTTTTGATAAGTTTTTTGCTAGTGACTGGCTTGAATTGCGTAAATTGTTTTTAAAAGAATTCAGACAAGCCATAATAAGACTCAATACATGCATTTATTTCAGCAGTATATTCACAATATACATTTTACATAAATATACATTAATTTCAGCAGGATTTAATGATGATCTATGAATCAATCTGCAGGTTGACTGAATCACTGTAGCTTCACACATTCATCTGTTTGAACAGGAAAATGTTTGTCCAGCTCATTGGTTAGAGTGTGTCGATGCCCCGCCCATATGAAATGAGTGGGCTGTCCCGTGCTCTCCTGACCCGTGGCGTACTCAAAGTGAGTGCTCAGCTCAATGGCCATCGCTGACCGTACCAACCCCACACCTCCCCCCCGCTCTGGTCCAGGATGGTAGACTCTACCGCTGACCGGATGCATGAAGAGAGATTCTGGGCGGAATGGGATGGTCAGTTTGGCTCCGCCTCCACAGTAAGACAGCTCCTCTGGCCCCGCCTGCGATAACAGGTGTGTGAAAACAATGGGCCGATCTTCACAACGCAGGAAGTTACGCTCACGCCCGCACAGAGAGAGGAAGGGGAAGTCCTGTTGATATCGGCCACTCTCGTTGACCTTCAGACGGTTGAAGAAGAACACTAAGAAGTGCTGGTCTAACAGAGACAAAGATATTGACAATAAGCGAGGAGAGGCTTTTGAGTTTGTGGAGTTATAAAATCCCATAACATTTTAATAAGGTAATGGTGCAGTTAATCTTAGCTGGTTTATTTGCATTTAATAATACCTAATGCTATTTAGCAATGCCTAGTAAGAAAATAAATGGGGGGAAAACCCACAATTTAATTTCAAGCATCTTAATAATGACTTCCAATTTTTATTTAAAACTTAAAATATCAATATATTCCTCACATCTTATATCTGTGATAATAAACACTTTATGTTTTAATAAGTTAACAAATTTCCATTCACATTTCTCATATTATTAATGCTGTAATTAATGTATTATAATTATATTATTAGTGTTATTGTTTTAGCTATAAAAATTAATAGTATAAGTTGACCATACCAACTGTAATGTAAAATAAAATATATATATATATATATTTGATATTTGAAAATAATTTTACTTCACAACACAATTTATAATACTAATATTTATGCCATAAATTATTTTCAAACATTTAAATTAAATAAAAAGCGAAATGCTGTGAATGTCAGAAGTCATGCAAATGTTTTATTTTCAAATAATGTATTTCTTTATTGTAAATTAATTGTTCTTATTTATTTTTATAGCTTTTCATATCACAGACCAATATTTTAGAATATGATAACCACATAGAACCATAGTAAGGACAATTTTAATCAGAAAATCAGAATAATGCGCTGTAAATAATAGCCAGACTAAAAATGTCTATATTAATGTACTAGAGCCCACATGACGTATGCATATTCCATAAGACCATTACACAACATAGTATTAGATATGTGCATTATGCATGTGTGCAGGTATTTCCAAACCCCAGAAGAAATACCTTTAAAACAGGTGACAAAGTTCTTCACCTTGGTGTCGTCCAGAAACAGCTTAAAAAGATAGAAATAAATCATGATTATGCGCATGACATAAATGAAATAAGATTATAGCCGTCTTGTCAGTGGTGTACCTGTCCTTGATGGTCGATATAGTAGAAATACTCTCTGATTCTGGCCTCTGGACTCTGTCCTTGTGTGTAGGAGGACACATCCCTACTCAACAACCTCTTCCATTCACTGCTAAACAGCCTTTTAGCAAACCTCATAGCGGCTTTACTTCACTGTATTAAACATACATTGTGGTAAAATCTTGTTTATGTTGTGTGGATCCAGCTCTCTCTGAATCCGTGGGAAACAAAAGCGACGCGCATCAGTTCCGCTTTACTGAGCTCGAAACGCCGTGATTCTACAGTGTAAACTGGGTTAAATGTGTAAATGTAACAGGTTTTATTCGTGTATTTTGATTATAAGGTCTGTTAAATACCGTAAAAAAGAACTGGTAGGAAAGAAGTCACGTTAGTGTCATAACAGCAGTGGCGCATTTGTTTGTATTTGAAATGAACACTAGATGGCGCTGTATTGTTTTTAATTACATTGGCATAATAAACACGAAAAATTAAGCAACATTTTGACAATATAAATAAAGATAAATGAATGTTTAATTTAAAAATTGCATGAGGGAAAAACGTTTAATGGATGGACGTAAATTATTAAAATATAATACTGTATACCATAGATTTTATTTTAGATATTTTAAAGATTGATTTTATTGTTGCTGTACCTTTTTTTTTTTTTTTTAATCTTTTTTTTGTTGTTGGCATCCTTCTGTCTTCGAGAGACAATGGTTTCCCTATAATCTCTTAATTTGTTAATATTTATGATCTATTAAAATATTATTTATAATATCGTTTAAATTACAATTGCATCACTAACTATACATAACTATTGCAGCTAGGCCTATGTATTTTTGTGTAGGCTACTATTTAAACCGTAGTTTACTGCAGGTTACACGTTTTAACATTTTGCTAACTTTCTTTAAAACAATGACATTTGCATTAATATTTAATATAATTAGAATATATAAATATTGCATGAAAATGCACTTGCTTTAATAATTTATCTAATGCAATCCCATTTAAACATTTATAGATGGATAGATAGACAGTCAGACAGATATATATATATATATATAGAGAGAGAGATAGATAGACAGATATAGATATATAGATATAGATGGAGAGAGAGAGACAGACAGACACAGATAAAGATAGATAGATAGAGAGATAGAGAGAGAGAGAGAGAGAGAGAGAGAGAGAGAGATAGAGAGATAGATAGATAGATAGATAGATAGATAGATAGATAGATGTACTCTTGGGATTTTCTCTGTATTTTGCAGGATGCCACACCGCGCGCCGGCGTGCTCGAGTTGCCATGGTAACCTGCTCTTTTTCAGCCGGAGAAGCGCAAGATGACGTCAGGTTGTCGGTGGTGACGGAGACGCGGGCGGACAGCGCGTGCTCCGGATCCTCGTTCACTCGCGTTGACTGCGGCGGCGGCGGAGCCTCCATCACCATGACTGGCGTGCTGTGGATTACTTTCACTGCGTGTTGAAGCGGGAACGAGAGGCGCCATGGCTGAGAGGTAAATACGACGCGCGAGAAATGAAGCGCGGTGATTTATTAGAAATGTGCGAGGCTTGCGTGCCGAGCGACGGTCACCCAGTTGCGCGAGCATCGGCGGCATCATTTGCATCGCTTAAATATAATGTGTGTTCATGTGGCGACGTGCGTCCCTTTAGTTGGACACCTTCCACACCCATAAGCCGGTGCTGTGGAGCTCCGTTGATTTTCTGTCGTTCCTCCGTGAAGACGCGGAACGCACCTAGCGAACGCATCCCCCCGAGGCGCGCGCACGGCGAGGCGATGCAATGCGAGGACGCGCAGCTTCCTATTTTAAGCAAAATGTCAGGAAGGGGATGCAGACACCTGCGGCACGCGTACCGCGATGCGTTATCCGGCGTCGTCCTTGTCCGCGAGCCTTCTGGTATTTAATTATTCATGGTTAGTGTTGAGGAAGTCAGCGATCCATGTGGGAATGTGAAGTGTCATTTTTGGACTGAAAAGGACATTGTGAAAAATCACACCCATCCCTGTGACAAGCCAGGATTTGTAAACAGCAGGGGGGTTTTGTGTGTGTGTGTGTGTGTGTGGTAAAAATCTGAAAACATTTTCAGTTGTGTATGCTCAATGCATATCTATCGTTTTGCATGCAGGTTTATAGTTTTCCAAAGTCAGGTCCCAGAAGTAAACGTCCTATTCAGTTTGTGCATAGAGGTGCATAGAGTAACGCTGAATCTTTAAAGACTGACCTACAGTGAGCTACGGGGTTGCTAGTCGATGGCTTATCTGTTATAACATTATTTAAACTTCATTTTAAAATAGTTGTTTCAAATTCGAATACATGGTTACAAAAAGACTACTTTTCCCATGATTCTACAAAGTCTCCACCAATCAGAGACGGGACAAGCTAATTGTGCAAAATGTGTCCCACCCACTCCCATAAAGCACTGCGAATGACATATTGATTTTTTAGATTAATCTTCATCTTGATTCTTAAAATCGCAGGATCAATCTTAATTTGCTGGTGTTTCCTTATGCACATCTGCTTTGGATTGACAGCTCATTTTGATAAGATTGTTTATAAGGATGTTTATCGTGAAAGATGGGAAGACAACACATGCTTTGAGCTGTGCTCAAGTGACTCTGCAGTTCAGTTCATTAATAAATGACTCTTCTAAATGAGTTCTTTTTAGTGGGTCAAAAACATGCAATGCCAAAACACTGTAATCCAGTTTACCTTCTAAATAAGTTCATAGTGAATCAACAACATTCAGCCCAACCGAACAAATGACTTTTGTGAAACGGCTCTTTATAGTAAACCAGAAACATACAGCGCAAACAGTGTAGTCCAGTTAACGAACAAATTATTCTGTTAAATCAGTCCTTTTAAATGAATCAGAAACATACAACACAATCAGTGTATTCTGATTTATGAACAATTCTTCAAATCATTTCTTTACAGTGAATCAGAAACCTGCAGCGCAGCCAGTATAGTTTTTAGCGATAGTCATTTGATATGATAACATCATTAGTTCAGTGTATCAGAACTGAATCAAAATGAATCACACTGAGCTGTGTCATCAGTGGATCCCAGGCCTGGTGTTCATCTGCGAGGCGTGTGAGTTTCAGTCGCGGTTGAGCATGTAAATGGGTGAAGCCACAGCTGGGTGGAGCTCAGACGTGTTCGGTCCGGCTCTCGTGAATCATGCTCAGAGATCACAGCCTGAACGAGTTCTCTTTACTCTGTGGTCAGTGAATGTCATTGTGTTGTGGTCGTGGCATTCAAACAGCATGTGCACATGTGCCGCTCTCATCCTACACCGCACAACACCTGCCTCTCCTGATGTGTTCTAGTACCATTCATATACTACAGAGTCACGGTATAATGTTTCGTTAAATTTATGATATATGAGTTCATTTGCAAAAACAGATAACTATATGCGTTATATTGATTAGGTTACAAAATAAAAAAATAAAAAATACAGCTAACTGACACGATAAAACACATTAAAAACATGATTACATAATAAAAGCATAATTTTTTACAATTGCATAAAAGGTTATCAAATAAACTCTCCAATAAGTACTTTTATAATTTGTTTTTAAATATTTTGCTTTGGCTTTATTAACTTATTTGATCAAAAATGTATATTTTATATTTTTGTTCCATTTTATATTTTATTGTATTTATATTTATTATATTTTATTTAAATATTTAGCTTTCAATGTTAGTATGCTCATAAGTTTGTTTCACATCTAATATTCGTATTTTATTATATTTTAGTTTTATTTCAAAAAGACTAAAGTAACATTTCAAATGTTTTTTTTTAATCTAATATTTATTCATTATTAATTGCATATTTAACAAAAAACTGGAAAGCAATTTTACAAACTGCAACTTCACAGTCCAGGATATATATATATATATATATATTTACACCCTCCAAATTCTCATTAATGCAAATTATGTAATGCAAAAATATATAAAAAAAAAATAATAGAAACGTAGATTTGCAAGTGTAAGTCGTTCTAGTATTTATTTTCATCAATTTATATTTTGCTTTTTACATTTTAGGCTATTTCAATGAACGAAAGCTCTTTTTTTTTAGTTAAGGAGAACAACATTTTGGAAAGCAGTGGCATACAAATCTGTCTCAAAAACCAAGTTGTGTGTAAAAGCTTTGAGGAAGGAGAGTTCCTGATAACTCGATTACCCAGCGTGTCAGAAAAGCTGTTGTAGTGATCGGGTCGCCAGCGGCAGACACACAATGCCATTTCAATTGATCTGCCCTCTTAAACATGCTTGACCGACCCATAATGCAGTGTGTTTGTGCAGCGCTGTCGAAGCGGCACGTGGTTCAGGGTTCAGTTTGAGTTTTTATTACAATGAGGGTGATGTTGAATGATCTCGGCGCTCGACTGTCTGCTGTTGTAAAGTGGTTGTTTACCCAGGCATGTCACTGTAAAATGACGATAATACACATCATTTTACAGATGATTCTGATCATCATAAACATGCTGCTTCTGAGTTGAACAGCCTCAGCAAGGTCAAATGAAGGCACTCCGTCACACTAATGATGTTTAAATAGACTGGCCCTTTACATGCTCATCTGTAATGCATGGATTATGGATTAGTTTATGAGATATAAAACTAAAAGAAAAATGTTTTTTATTGTAAAGGAAGACCAAGTGTAATAGACTGAGTAAGTAAACTACAGGAAAATGTACTAACTGAGGCAGCTTTGTAGTTTATGGGTTATTAGTAAATTTCATGAAAACGTAAAATTAAAAATTTCCCTCCAAAAAAAAAGAGAAAATCTGTAAATAAATTCCAATTTGTGATATTGATTTGTATCAAAATAAATTATACACATTCATTTCTACAGACAAAAAGTCTCATTATTGGAATTCAATATTAAATATATAATACATATAATACAATATTAATAATAACAATAAAAATATATATAATCTTAATGAAAATTAAGCACATTGTAATTATCAACAAAATATGCAATATCTTGTTAATGCAATGCATTAATAATATATATGTGTGTGTATGTGTGGCAATTGAGCATTTCTATGAAAATCTTAATGAAAATGGAAAAGTTACATAATAATATAATAATTACATTTATTATATTATAGAATTAACCCTCACAAATCCTCCTTACTGTAATGCAACAAGTCAAATGTTTTAAATCAATTAATATGTTAAACTGGTTGTATTTTTTTTTTTAAATATTGTGTTTAAAGGAAATATTATTTTGCCTAAAGACAATATTACAATATTACAGAACATCTTTTAATTCATATTTTATTATTATTATTGCATTACAGTAATAAATGTAGAAAGTGAATATGCATAACTTTAGAATTGCAATGGATAAAATCTCAATGGAAATGGTGTTTTAAATCAGATGCTCAAAAAATAAAGCGAATCTAGCACATCCTAGATCAGTCAGGCTACCTCTGGTGAGCATAACCCCCACCTGTGGACGTCCACCCTCATGGAGTCTGTTTCTGACCGTTTGAGCACATTTGTGGCCTGCTGACGGTCAGTTTGCAGGCTCTGACAGTGCTCCTCCTGTTCCTACATATAAATATATATATTTATTTCTTCTCACTTTTGTTTATGGGGTGAAACATTAACCTGGCATTTCTTGGTGGAATTGACCCATATATCGGTCAAGTGGTGAGAGTAGCCACGGCGTGACAGCGTGAGCTCCAGTCATGAAGGAATTATTAATCAGATTAATTCAGGGAAATATGATGTCTGAACCACGGGACTGCAGTTTAGGAAGGCAAAGTCTCAACAGAAGACGCAGTGATGTAATTTGTCCAAGTATCTGTAATTAATGTGCAGTTCATCCGGCAGAAGATACGGAGGCTGTAGTGACTTCAAATAAAAAATGAGCAGATAACGAGCCGCCTGATTTTTATGACTCATGCAAAATATGCAGATTGCAGCAAGAAAGATTGCAGATCAGCAGACAGACGCTGCTGCCAGATTGTATGTGCTCAGTAAAGAGGGTTAGGGAAAAACCAACCAGACTAATGATGCATTTTATCAAATAATGTGTACCGTCCAGAAAAAAGCTGTGCATTATAGCATTTTAAGCACAAACTATAGTGAAAATGCTATGTGAACTTAGAACACGGCTCATTTGATTTGCTTCAATATCTTTACTTATCCCTAAAGAGGCTTTTAAATAGTTTTCCATGTGCTTCAGAAAATGTGAAACTCTAATTTTAAGCAAATTTAATCTTCTTATTTAAAGCAATTCTCCTTAAGTTGAAAAATGTGGACTTCAACTAAAATTTAATACATTTAATATTTGTTTGATATTTAGCTTTATATTATTTTTTAGCTTGTTAATTTTTATATCAATTAACAAAAAAGCAAAAGGATATTTTTTTCTAATGTTTTTTCTTTTTTAATATTTCTATTTAATTTTAATTTATCTTAATATATTAAATTTATAAAGATAAATTAAAAATTAATTGACAATAATCCAAAACAATAAATGTTACATTTTTATTCTCTTTTTTGTATATATATTTAGCTTTAATTTATTTTTATTACAGTTTATTTTTATAATTTTAGTACTTCGGAATTCATTATTTTAGTTTCTAATTTTTCTTAAAGGTTTTAAGTTTTTTTTTTGTAATAATAATATTTTATTGTGCTCATTTAGCAAAGAGTGCTTTGGAAGAAAAACATCTGGACTTATGATGCATTTTATGAAGTAATGTTATGTGCATTGTAGTTGATTTGCTTCAGTATTATGGGGGTAGAATTGTTGCATATTTCCAAATAAATGTATTATGATCCACAAATAAATGTAAAGCCATTGACAAAAA
>JAUCNO010000386.1:1248126-1260491 GCA_032353835.1 Enteromius viviparus | reverse complement strand
TATAGGCGCACAATGGAAATTTAAGCGGAGATGGCGTGACCGCACTTTTACGAAGCGCAGATGGTGTGACCGCAGTGTTTGCGACGGTAAGGAGTGTTGCCCGGACCAACACGGCGGCGGTTGACGTGCGGTCGAGCGGCCAATGAGGCGTCTACGTATTTATGTATTTGAGGAAAATTGCGTGTTTGTGGGCGTAGGCAAGGTGTTAACGGTCTATACAACACAGGCGGAAATTATGCAAGATATTCGAATTATTAACAACTCATTTAGGCTATGGAGTCGATTCTTAATTTTGGGAGACAATAACTGCATTACACACCGCACGAAAGGTAATATTGGAAATGGCACAATAGGCGCACTTTAAGACGTATCATGTCTGCGCATAACAAAAAAAATTTTTTTAAACCAATTAACCTACACTTCCTTTAAATTGTTTCTAAATTGACCGAGCGTTGCGTAACAACACAAATAAAAGAAACGGACTGAACCTTTACATTTAACGGTATTTTATTATTTGCCTTAATGTAAACCTTTGCAGTTCGTTGTAAAAAGAAATACATATTTGGCATGCGTTTTCATTTGCATTTACCCCGTTTGGACAGCAGATGCCGCCAGCCTGGGGCGTTTTAGCGCTGAACGAAGCGAATCATTTTACGGAGCATTTGACTCATTTGATTCAAGCTTCGAAAGGCTTCGTTTCTTAGGACCCGCCTTCTCAGGGAGAGATGGCCATAGTCAACACGGAAGTGAAATGAGCGAAATTCTTGCTAAAATTTATTTTACGTAGTGGATCACGTGATTCACGCTATGCTTCGTTGAATGTGATTTAAATTATTTTTTGTTAAAGTGAATCTGGCAAGGTTTGAAGTACCTGTGTTTATTTTCATGTTGATAAAGAGGCGCTTTTTAAGGGAATGATTTTCAAAGCGTAGTTAGTTAGAAGCTTATAAAATGAAACATTGTGATTAAATTGAATGATCGCGTTTTATTTGAACTCTGTATAGTATTTGGTGCTCAGTACTTCCTCTGTTGCTGATCGATTAGTTATTCTTTTGTAACGACATGTACTGTATTGATGCTTTTCTGTATGAAGGAGTTTTGGAGTCTTCACGTTGTCCGAATCTCAAAGAAACCATCCTCAGTGTTTAATGGTCAAGACCTGCAGAGTTTAGACAGCAGCCCTCCAGGACCGAGTTTGGACAGCCCTTGTCAAGACTGTTCGCTCACATTATTCAAAAATAAAATAAATTAACTGTAAATTGCGTAATGATGTTATTTGTTGTACTGAACTTGATTTTTATTCAAATATGGTGGAATATCACCCGGAAGTTACCCACCAGGTAAATGAATGGTAAGAAACGTGAACTGTAGGTGTGTGTGTCTTCCTGAACCAGTCAGCTGAGAGCCCTGTAATCCTGAAGGAGAAGTTGTTCCCTCTTTCTAACCCAGAGCAAGCCAGAGACCACACACGACAGAGAGCAGGTAACATATTGGTTTATTGAGATATTAACACATTTAAACCATGAGTGATCTGTGGCCGGTGATTGATAAATCCTACAAGTTCCAGTTAATTTTTTTTTTAAAGTTAATTCGGGCTAGGCGTTGTATTTCTGGTCGCGTTTTCATTCATCTTTAACTTTGGCACTAATAGGGTCTTAATAATGCGTCCAGATTAACAATCAAGGTCAGGATTATGCACTAATTTTCGATTTCATCCTTTTAACGACTCTGTCGTGTACTCCCAGATGGTTTGTGTCGCACTCTTTGACAAATGTGCGTTTATAAAATCATAATTTGTGGTGAAAATACAAAAAATCACAAACAAGAAAGGGCACAATGCATAGCACCGCCTAATTTTAATATTTGGGTAAAGCAGGATCTCTACACTGCGCGCGCGCGACTCATTGAGAATGACTTCATTTGTATGCAAATACATATTTAAGGAATGTTGTTGGTGTTTTTTTTTTCTTCTTCTTTTTTTTCTTTTTTTTTTTTTTTGGTCGTTTGTTTTTGGTATGAACATATACATAGGTGGATATCTCATTAGTGAAGTTGTAGTGTTGGTTTACGGGGTGTGTCAGCTGTTAAACTTGCTTTACCTGTTGAGCTGTCTATATTCATTGTGAGCAATAGAGCAGAGAAAGAAGAGCTGCTTTTACTGAGATTAGACCAACCTTTAGAAAAATTGTGCTATGGTACGATAATAAAAACAGAATCTATATGTCAGTGCTGTGGAACTACACGATCACCAGGGTGCATTTCCAAAACAAATACGATATTTCCATGGCTTTGTTTTGAACGAAAATTCACCAGGGGCTTTCAGAGTTTGTTGCACGTGTCCCAGGGGGCCCTAGAGCGCGTCAGGAGCATGTTGTTATATTCTGTTAATGACTATGTTATAAACATGTAATAGAGATGACGAAACAGGTGTGTGTGTGTGTGTGTGTGTGTGTGTGTGTGTGTGAGTGAGTGTGACGTGATGACCATAAAACGTGCATAAAACACGTTCTGGTTGCACAGCCATGTGTGAAAACACACACCTGTAACTTTAAATCAGTATTACTGCACCAATTATGCGCTCTGTGTTACCAAGCAATCATTCTGCTAAACATTACTGAATAAAGACAGAAGTCACTGTTATAATACCTTTAATCAGGTTCTAACTTAAAAGTAAAAGGTTTGCCTGGTATCAGTTTCTGTTGATTCAACCCGTTGTTAATTATAAATTAATCATTTGAGTTGGTCCTTTCTTTTTCACTAAACTGACCAAACGAGTTTGCAAAATGGTCTAAGTCCATTCTCATTCGTTCCCCCACTCTCTCAATGAATCACCTGAAGCGGTATCTTGGTCAGCAAAACAAACAGTATCAAGATACTCAAGAACACATCGAAGGAGCAGCGCTGGACATTTCGTCTATAGACCACAGAAACTACTAAGGCTACTTTTTGAGAGGTAACGGATAAGATGTCATGTAAAAAACAGTGCATTCACACTTAAACCCCTGGTTTCACAAGGCTTAGTCCCTGACTAAATTGTATTTCTGAGTTGTTTCAACTAAAAGAAACTTGCACTGACTGATCTTGAATATACCAGTGCCTTTGTTTTGTCTCAAGATGCATGCCAGTAATGTTTTATGTGTTTTTTTCTAAGGTGCATTTCTAAAAATTACTAAATGTCCTAACTAATCATTGTTTAGTCTAAGCTCTATCTGTGAAACCAGGGCGAAGTGTTTTTGTCTGCTTGCATTGCTCTGTTATTTTCCTGTGTGAACATGCACTAGATGGGTACAGTTGTACAGTATAGTTGCAATGCTTTTTGAATTTCTGTGCTGAAAATATGCATTAAATACTGTTTTTCTTTTTGCTGAAGTAATTTTTCGTATGCATCTGAATACTGGATTGGGTCTTAAAGTGACAGCAGCCTAAAATGCACCCGCTGCTGTCTGTATCAATTTAGTGAATACAAACTTGTATACCTACGTGGAAAAGAAACACCCTGTTTATTTCATGTCTGTATATGTTCTATTGTATTTATTTCAGATGGACGGGTCAGTCGGGCCAATGCGTGTGTTGGTGACGGGCGGCAGTGGGCTGGTGGGGCGAGCGATAGAGCGGGTGGTGAAAGAGGAGGGCAGAGAAAGACTAGGAGAAACATGGATATTCTTGTCATCCAAAGAGACCAATCTTGTGTAAGAATCATTTATCAGACATATAACACACATTACACAATCATGCACTTTATATATAATGTGAGCATTCAATAATTCAGACAGTCGCAAGAACCAAATCAAACTTCCCTTCATGAAGTGGTAAATGAATGTCCAGAAGGGGCTGAGGTGGAAATTACACAAAGAGGAAGCTTCAACTGAAGTGTTTTCATTTGTGTGACATGCTAAATATATTTACACATTCGTGCTGTAGGAGTGCTGAAGAGACGAGAGCAGCCTTCGAGAGACATCGGCCGACACACGTTATTCATTTGGCCGCCATGGTGGGCGGACTTTATAGAAACATGAGACAGAACCTGGACTTCTGGGTAATTTTCAGCAATTAGCAACAATGTTGGAAATATCACTTTTAAATGATTGCACTGTATATTAATTATATGGGCCTCTTGGTTTCAGAGGAGTAATGTGCACATCAATGACAACGTGCTGAACATGTCCCAGCAGTACGGGGTGGTGAAGGTCGTTTCCTGTCTGTCTACGTGTGTTTTCCCAGATAAAACCACCTACCCTATAGATGAGACTGTGGTAAGTCAAACACACACACACACACTAGCAATGACAGATGTTTGAAACAGTATCTGTTTATTGTTTGCTTACAGTGCTCACAGCATAAGTCATTTCTTAATCATTTGAGATCTATTCATTCATCTAAAATTTCCTTAAAGGGACAGTGCATAAAACAAATATTCTGGGAACAGTGTACGTAGTGCGTTCAGTGTACTCTCTGACACGGATAAAGTCGTTATTTTTGTTTTTCTTTGCATACAAAAAAGTATTTTCGTGCCTTCATAACATTCTGATTGAACCACTAATGGCAGATTTCTACGATGTGTTTAATACCATTTTGGACCTTGACAGTGTTCATTACTAGCCAGTCAGTGGGACAGTCACAAACCTCGCGGGTTTTCATCTAAAATGGCTTAAATTTTGTTCAGAAGACAAAGCTGTACCAATGTCAGAAACTCGTTAACAAACCCACATTAACAAAAATGCTTATATGCTGTTCACAAATGTATCCTGTCCTGCCCCCATCACGGTGAGGTTATGAGGAAGTCAGATAGGTACAATCATTTCGAAACAAACAAAGAATCGTCATTAAAAAATTGGACCTCTTAAAGATTTAAAATGTAAGTCAGTAGAGTGGTTTCATGACCCTGTTTGCATGAATTGTGTTAAACACCCTTGTGTTTTACTTTTTCTGTATTTCAGATGCACAATGGCCCCCCCCATGAGTCTAATTATGGTTATGCCTATGCCAAACGCATGATTGACATCCACAACAGGTCAGTTCTGCTTCTGCTTCCTCTTCTTTGTTTTACATTTTTTTTTTAAATACTGTCATCATGCCAATGTCTGCATGGGTGTAGTTTGACGTGGGATGTTGGCGCCCAACCCTGATCCTGGGTAAACAGGTTTCTTGGTTACACATTATACATTCACACAACCTGTTTAAATAGACTTGTCTTGATCTGGCACGTAAGCTCTTAGGGTAACCATCTGGTAACTGCTATGTTGTAGGTTTGATAGATAAGCTAACGTACAAATACATCACTTGGAAAGCCTAACTGCTTTCATTTAGGGTGATAATGTTTTAAAACCACCCAATACTTTCATGTTACACGAGTAAGTATGATGACACAAACTAAACTGTGCAGATGTTTAGGTGGATAAAAAAAGATAACTATAATCTAGGATGGAAGAGCACTTTGACCTTGGCATGGTAATATTATCAATCCTTGGTTGCATTGACGGAAGTGAGAGCCATACGTTATAGTTATATATTTTTTATCCGCTTAGAAAATGGCCACATTTTATTTTGTGTCGCCACTTGTGTAACCGTCTTTAAAAAGGAAAACATGGAAGTGTTTGGTGGTTTCTAAATTCATCCCAGTTTGAATCCTAAGGAATGAATGGAGCTAAGCCAAATGCTAACATAGTGCGCTAGAGCAAGTAAGTGCACGCACTGAGACGGGAGAGAAATGCATCAACTCGTCTTAAGCCTTTCTCCACGATTTTTTCAGTCTGCACAAGTTGACACTAGTTGAGGAAAGTCAGAGCAAGTCTGCAGATTGAAGCTGACAGAAAATCGTGTTGTGTATTATGGTCACCGATTTTTGTATTTTTTTAGGGTCTATCCAGTCAGAGTAAATCAAACATTTTGATATTTTCAGTCGATTTTAGAACCTGTTTTCATTTGTCATGCGTCTCCTACGAGTTTGTTGTGATCGGAGTCTGGTAGTGTATGACCCTCGCTTGTGTAGTGTATGATCCTCAGTTTCCCTTTGTCACTCTTTACAGAGTCTGTAAGTGTGTGATGCTCAGTGTTTTAAACATCTGTTTAGTTGTGTTGTGTATTCCAGCCTTAAGTTGAGGAAAGAACATAGTGCAATATTAGAAAACTGTGGCGTTTTCCTTTTAAGGCTTATTACTTATCTAAATATCTAAAGCACAACCAGTGCATTTGGCATTTGCAGTTGATTAGTAAAACATTTACCTTAACCTTTGTGCTTTGTGATCAGAGCTGAGTAGATTACTTTTACTGGTTCCTGGTTATGTGATGAAAACATAATCCAGGTTACTCGTTTTAGGTAATATAATCGGACTACTTTTAGATTGATTTTTGTAAATGTAAAATAAGTTGAATTTAAAATTTAAGGGGTTGGTTTAGCCAAAACTAAAAAATGATGTCATTAATTACTCATGTTGTTCCAAACCTGGTTGAACCCTTGATTTCACATGTCCTTATATGTTTCTGTGCTCTGGACGTGATGATATCATTGCTGTCTGTAGAGGCTAGGAGAGCTCTCAGATTCCTTTAAGAACATCTTAATTTGTGTTCTGAAGATGAACAAACGTCTTACGGGTTTGTAATTACGTGTTTTCATTTTTGGGTGAACTACACTTTTAACATACCATATTGATATAAAATAGCAAAGAGAAAGAAAACACAAATACAAATATCAACATCAAAAAATGCACAAAAAAATATTGCAGCTGGGTTTCCAGGGTTTAAAACGTAAAATTTAAGAGATTTAAACGTAAACCGTAAAATTTAAAAGATTTAAACGTTTAAAAAATTTCATTGGTTTTGTGTTGTGTGTGTTTGTCCAATAGGGCGTTATTTCATCAGTACGGTTTGAAATACACAGCCGTCATCCCCACCAACATGTTTGGACCCCATGACAACTACAACATTGAGGACGGTCACGTGATGCCGGGGTTGATCCACAAGGCGTATCTGGCAAAGAGTGAGACACGGTTAACTCACAATCGTATCCAGAGCATGTCACGTGTTCCCAGGGTAAAGGATGTGTGTTTGTGTTGTAGAGGAAGGTAAACCTCTGCAGGTCTGGGGTTCAGGACGTGCTCTGCGGCAGTTCATCTATTCTCTGGACCTGGCTCGTCTGTTTCTGTGGGTTCTGAGGGAGTACGACGAGGTGGAGCCCATCATTCTGTCAGGTACTCCAGCTGGGTTTGATATTACATGTGTTGGGTCTGATCAAATCAAGTCTGCTCATTGGTTGATCAACTATTGAGATAATTTTTCTTTTCCGTTCCTTTTTTTTTGTCTAGTTGGAGAGGAGGATGAGATGACTATAAAGGATGCAGTGGACGCTGTGGTTGAAGGGTTCGGGTTCGAAGGAGAAGTGATTGTATCCTTTTACATGCAGATGGTGTCTGCATTTATTTTAATAGTTTATAGAGTTGATAGTATTTCTATTAAACTTATTTTTTTTTAACTGATGGGCTTTAAAAAGCACAATAAAAGCATGCCATGAATGAACTAAACACAAAGCCTTCGTTCACACAGACCCACAGATGAACCTTAACTAAGCTCTCTCAGTATGACACTACTAAATCAGACGGTCAGATCAAGAAAACCGCCAATAATGGAAAACTACGCAAATATCTGCCAGACTTCAAGTTCACACCGTTCAAGAAAGGTGAACAGCACAAAAGATTCAGCATTTATGCTGTTTTTAATAGTAATGACCCAAAACAAAAAAAAATTTTTATTGATTTTTGTGTGTTTTTTCAGCTGTCAAGGAGACCTGTGATTGGTTTGCAGCCAATTATGACTCCGCCCGCAAATGAAGATCCTTACATCTGATTGGCTGTAGGGAGTTTGAACACTGTTCAATGCTGGAAAATCCAAACCATCCGTACATCTATGACTGCTTACTTTACTCAACATTTTAAAAGCGTTGACAGGATTGGTGACATGTTTGTGAAAGGGGAAATTGTGATTTATTTGTGCTCCGTACTGTGACTGTGTGGTTTTTGCTGGTGTGTCAATCAGGGTGTTTTCTGGATTTATTTTCTAATGACCTGTAACTACTGTAAGTTTTTAAAATACACTCCTATTTAAAATAATGTTGTTTAATGTGTTAATTATTTTTTATTACAATAAATATTATAAGGATCTAATGAGAATAATCCTGCTTTTGTAATCTATAATCATAATTCATCGTTCAGTCATACAATGTTATGATTAATTGTAAAGTAGTCATTGTCTTTTGTTTCTATTTGGGAATAAGAACATTTAGTTAAATTTGAGCTGAACATTTATTGAAAGTATGAAACAGACTATTCAGTAAACCCTGCGGTTTATTTTTATTTATATTTTTTTATTTCCTGGATTCTGCCTTGTTGCTCAGAGAAAACAAGTTATGACAAAATGCAATGTTAACTTGTTTTTGATACCACATGGACACTATATTAATGTGATCGGGTAAAGAGGCGGAATCATTTGGAGAAATATGTTTTTGGTAAGCGTTTTAAGTTCAGAAGCTGTTTTATTAAGTGGGTAAAAGTTCTGTATTCTTAAAGGGATAGTTCACCCAAATAGCAAATATAATGGAGTTCTATTTAAAATAAATAAATAAATGTCCTGGCTTTTCCAAGCTTTATAATTGTAGAGAACGAAGATTGAGGATTTGAAGTCCAATAGCAAGTGCATAAATCCTTCATAAAACTGCTACACATGGCTCTGGATGTTAATCAGGGCCTCATGAAGAGAATCGATATATTTGTGTAAGAAAAAAATCCAAATTTAAAACTTGATAAACCATAATCTCTCAAATGCACGCTCAACAGAGAACGACAGCTCTCGTGACCTCGGGTGAGAAGAAACAAACCTAAGGATCCTTAGCTCCTCGTGTGCAAATTATGTTGTGTTTTAAAAATGTATTTATAATCGTTAATTTACACAATTATTTTGTAATCATTAGTCATTCATATGATTATTTGATATTTTTTTATAATTTGATTATTTGATTTTTTCTGCAAAGTATTTTTATTGTTTTCATTCATTATGTTTCTATTTCTTATAAATGTGTCTTTGCTTATGTATTTTTGTTGATGTCTCATGCTTGTGGGTTTTCATGAGCTGTTTTCTCTGTATGAACAGAGATCTATAGATGGATTTTCTCTGTCAACATTTTGACTGACATAAGACTGTTAACCACTCATTTTAGGAATCAACAGCTCTGCTGACTAGTTGTCCTGTTACTGGACTAATATTTTCTGCCATATCCGGGATCTGGCATCCGGGGCTGGATCATAAATATCATCTGGCGTGGCGAACCGATCAATCAAAGCTCAAAGGAGAGAGCAAAACAAAATATCCGTCTCAATTTTGAACGCAAAAAGAACATTTATAAAGAAAAATGTCAGAGGATGTGGATATAAGCCAAGAGGAGACTGCTGTTCTTTTGCTGTAAGCAAAACTTCATAAAGCCTTTATTACCTTCCTATATAGCCATATAATGTTAATGATAAATCCTGTGTGATGTTTTTACTGGCTATATACAGGGCACCGTGGGACCGGCGCTTACTGATTTTAATGCTGGCTGCAGATAGAAGATAGAAGTACAGAAATAGAAATAGAAATAGTGTAATGACCTTGTGATACTTGGGTAATGTGTCACTTAGGGTGAGGTTATGGGACATAAGAAAGATTGGTGGGATCTCTAAGGTGCTTAGGAGTGAGGGTTTGCTCACCGGAGCTTAACCTTGTTGCAAATGTCTATATGTCTTCTGCCTCTCTGGGCAAAAATTTGGTCGATCCGCTTTGTCTCGCTGGATGAAGACTCTGAATGAAGTCTGAACATAGATTATCCCTTAAGTCAGAGGCTGGAGGCTATAATGTGGTCGTATCTGTCGCTGACTCAAAGCTGGTTACTCAGGACTTGGTATCTGTTGTTGTCTCTTTCTTCACGGGCCAGAGGTTCAAAACGCTGTAAGTGTACTTCTCCATTTCCATGCTGTGATTGGCTGATTTCCTCAGAGCGGGGGGACACGGTCTGGTCCACCCTTCTTTCCTCCTGTGGAACTTATTTGCATAGTCCAAACTCAAAAAAGAAAAGTGTCACTAAAGTTAAACTGGTGCATTTCTCACTTACCAAACCATTACCAGAATACATTTGGCAACGTCACAAACACATTAAGTCCAAACATGATGGAAGAAGATTGAACTGTCATGCATTCATTCATTTGTCCATTAACAGCTGAGCTTGTGTAAGATGTATATATATTATATTGCAGTCAAAGGCTAAAAAACCTTTGGTGTCCTTCCCGGGCTTTGTACCAAAAATCTTCTTCTTGCCCTCAAATAGGTATCTGGCCATTGTCCTGGCATCTTTATCTGATGTTGTTGGACAGTTTGCTTATGTTAGTCCACCAAGATCCAATCAAAATGTATCAAACCTATGTCCACTATTGGTGACCCTCCATGTACTGGGCCCCTGGAATGTGCTGTCCACTACATATAGAAGGTGTTCAGAGTCATTCACACAAACACTAAACACCATCAGGGTGAGACTCATTAAACTAAAATATGCAACACCAATTTAACAACATTACTTGTAACATAAAAGCCTAATAAATATTACTGAGCAGAAACACAGTAATATTGAGGAAAAACAGAAATTTACAGGGTTTTTCCTGTATATTTTACAGGAATTTACTGTTAACCATTTAACAGGTTTTTATCGTAGCATGTTTTTTTCTGTTCTGCAAATTTCTATGAATTCACAGAATAAATATACACATGTTTTTAGTCAAAACACAAAGTGGGTGTTTTTATATCAGTATACTGATACAATCATTTCTGAACAACAGAGAAGCAAGATCTGGACCTCATAGTGATTCAAAATGCATAATATGAGAAATTGAAATTAGTGGATGACTGATTGGATTCATGAGCCTGTTTGCATGAATTGTGTATAAAACCTTTCTGTGTCTAAATACAGTTATCCCTACTTCAAACGCATGGCATCCACAACAGGTCGGACCTGTTCTCTTTGTATCAAAGTTCACAGTCTTTGGCTATATTTCATGAAAATGTGCCCAGATTGCATTTCTATGATGAAAGCTTAGAAAAAAATATCTTACATTTAGAACCATTTGGGTTTTGTCTGTAAGGGTGTACAGTAGCTTGACATTTGGCCTGGGGGCTCCAGACCATGATACTGGGTGTTCGGTTTCTAGGTTTCACATTGGACATTCACGCACCCTGTTTAAACAGGTTTGACTCGCTCTTGCAAATCAGTTGTGCTTATGTAAATGTGGTAGTTTGTCCTTGGTGGTTTAAAGCAGTTAAAACAATGTACAGGCTGCTATAGTAATCATGAATATGCAATAGATATTAACATTATTTACAGGTTGTTGTTTACTATATCAGGGATTGACATATGTATAAAAATATATAATCAGAAATGTACAAATGCATATGTGCAGTGGATATGTACATTTACAAGTTGGTATATACAGTGTAGTGCAATGATTATGTGCAATATTAAATGTGCAAAATTGAATAGTGCAATGGTTATGGGGACAGTGTATGGGGGAGGGCAGTTTTGCGCTGGGCAGTTTTCACCACCTCCTGCAGTGCCTTACGCTCATCAACACTAAGATACAGTTAGTTAGGATGCTCTCTATTGTGCAGCGATAAAAGTTCACCAGGATGGCTGAGGACAGCTGGTTCTTCTTTAGTGTTTTTAAAGAAGAAGAGGCGCTGGTGAGCCTTCTTGACCAGGCTGGAGGTGTTGGTGGTACAGGTTAGGTCTGCTGACATGTGGGTCCCCGGGAACTTGAAGAATGGCACAGGCTCAACAGCCATCCTGTTAATGTGGATGGGATCATGTGAGCCTCTTCTCTCTCCTTCCTGAAGTCCACAATGAGCTTCTTGGTCTTGGTGGTGTTAAGGAGCAGAATATTGTCCATGCACCAAGTGGCCAAATGCTGGACCTCCTCCCTGTAGGCAGTATCCTCACTGTTGATGATGAGACTGATCACCGTGGTATCGTCTGCAAACTTGATGATGGAGTTGGATCCATATACAGGTCTGCAGTCATGGGTGAACAGGGAGTAGAGGAGGTGTGGAGTGTGATGGTGGTGGAGCAGTTGTGGCCTGACCTGACATGCTGTGGTCTGTTGGTCAGAAAGTCCATAATTTCAGTTGCAAAGGGAGGTATTAATGTCCAAGTCTCTAAGTTTAGTGATTAACTTAAAGGGTATGACAGTGTTGAATGCTGAGCTGAAGTCAATAAACAGTATCCGTGCATAAGTGTTTTTATTGTCCAGGTGTGTGAGTACAGAGTGCAGCGCTGTGGAGACTGCATCCTCTGTGCTTCT
>JAUCNO010000386.1:1217185-1238145 GCA_032353835.1 Enteromius viviparus | reverse complement strand
GTTTTGTCTCACAGCAAAATGCCACAGATGCCACAAGCATTGAGGGAGCGTGCAATTGGCATGCTGACAGCAGGAATTTTAACCAGATCTGTTGCTCGTGCATTGAATGTTCATTTCTCAACCATAAGCCGTCTCCAAAGGCGTTCCAAATTGTTTACTTTACATAGTTTACATCACTGTGGCTGCTACTTTAAAACAAATCCGGCCCCTGATTGGCTGTCTGGTCACTTTTCTTTCCAGGTTCGTACACTGAGTCCTGTGGATCAATGCAAGTGAGAAATACTATTGCAAAGTCCATTTCTCTGCGAGACGGGGGCGTCCCGTCCAGTCCAGAGCAAGTCTTCATCACTGTTGACACCCAGAGAGCCTTGATGGTACGAGCCAAAATAATTTTTTCTTTATATTTATGTGTGATTAGACAATGTTGTGATTCATAAAACTGCTGATACTGATGGTCTTGATCAGTGATGAAGCTAATCTTGCTCATATCCTTACTGAACTGATTGCAGGTGATGCTGCAGCTGCTCTCTCAATCAGAGGGCATGTGTGCCGTTATGATCCCAGACCCCGCCCCTCACACTGTGACACGCCTCCTGGATAGGATGGGCGTGGTTCAGGTGACCTATCAGCTACAAGAGCAGAGTGGGTGGAGCTATGAGAGGGCGGAGCTAAATAGAGCCATTCAGGAGTCACGAGGGCGGTGCTTTCCACGGGCAATTTACATTAGTAACCCTGGCAACCCCACAGGTATGGGACAATATGTACACATATTCATAATGATGCTGGTGATTTAATATGAAGCAGCACACTGAAAATTGTGATAGTGTTAATACACCTTTCATCTGAGCTGCTTAGAAAAATGTTACAATATATCCAAGCAGGAATATTAATGTCATCATAGTAATAAAGACCCATGCTTACAGTGTGCTTGTTTTTGTCTGTGAAATCATAAATGGTAAGCTAAATATGTATGTTTTCCAGGCCATGTTCAGAGCAGAGAGTGCATTCAGGAAGTGATTCGCTTTGCTGCAGATGAACAGCTTTTCTTGTTGGTCGATGAGGAAAGTGTTTAGGATTTAACTGAACTGATTTGTTCATGCTTTTTTCTTGGTAATAATATTTTTTCTACCTCAGGTTTATCAGGACACAGTTTTTGCAGATGGCTCAGAGTTTGTCTCCTATAAGCGTGTTCTGGCTGAGATGGGTGAACCTTATTCTGATGGAGTTCAGCTGGCCTCGCTGTATTCGCTCTCCAGCGGCATCATGGGAGAGTCAGTTTCCACAATGCAAAATATTACTCAGTGTTTTTGTCTTGTTTTCTAGTATAAATATCTAAAAATAATTGAATCAAGATGAATTTACTGTACGAGTAAAATAACTATATGTTGTTTGACTATGTAACTTTTTTTTTTAGTTTTTTATTCAAAAAAGCAAAAATATCTGCCAAGATAGAAGAAAAGAAAATAATCTTGTTTAGCCTTTGATTTTTCTTACCCCACTGGCAGATGTTTTTGCTTGTTTTATCAAATGTGGTTGCAGAGTAATTTTGCAAACAACATGCACTGCTATTACACACAAACTGAAAACAAAAACTATATTAAAACATGATTATTGAAGCAAAATACTTAAAAATGTGGAGTGCTACACAGGAAATTTTTGGAATATCTGTTTAAATTTTTTTACTGTTAGTTATACATTGATTTGTTGTATTAACTTCTAACAACTGTGCAGCATTTTACTGTGAAATTACATGAAATGTCTGGTTAGATGATTACAGTTTTTTACCTGTATATAGTACAGGAACCTACTGTTAACCCATTTACAGTTTTTTTTTCTGTATCATTTTTACAAATTTTACAGGTAAAATTACACTAATTTTTTTACAGTGCAGCTGAATTTTCAGCATCATTACTCCTGTGTCACATGATCCTTCAGAAATATGCTGATTTAAAACATGCTGATTTAATTAAAGGTAAAAACAGTAAAAGTGAGTGAAGTCTCCAGCGGGTGGCTCATTCAGTGTTTGTGTCTGAGGCAGGTGTGGTTTCAGGACGGGGTATATGGAGCTGGTGAACGTTGATAAAGCTGTAATGTTTTACACTGAGGTTCTTCTGACCAGAGATCTGTGTGCTCCTGTGATTGGTCAGATCGCTCTAGATGTCATGGCTGATCCGCCCCGTCCTGGAGAACCTTCCTACACTTTATACACAAAGGTAAATGCCAAAACACCCATGAAATATTGACGCCCATGAAACTTAGCTTATGTCTCACTGTATCAATGTGCAATGACTTTAAGCCATCCATTTTTACAGGTGCTTTATTACTCTTTTATTGACCTTTTGTATTATTTGGTTCGGGAATGTAAGAGTGAAACAAAATAATATTTTTTAAGGAAAATACTGAGTTTAAAATATTTGGTATCCGTGTGATAGGTTTGGAACAAATTTATCAGACTAGATGTCTTGCTATAGCTAAGAAAATTATAACTGATAATAGGCACCATAATGAGTTTGAGCTTTTGCCATCAGGTACACAGTAAAAAAAAAAAAAAAAAGTGAAAATGCTACGGTAAAACTTGTTAAATGGTTAATGGTATATTCCTATTTCATGTAGAGTTGTGATGACAGACTGGGGTTTGCCTAGAGCCCGCAAAACGCCACCACCTGGCAAAATTGTCCCAGGCTCTGTCCAAGACCTGTCGGTTCATGCCAGCTCTCGCTGCTAAGGCCTACAGCGCTGTGGGCGACGAAAGTCACGGCCCTGGTCCCTAGGGAAGGCGATGTCCACTTTGTTGGACCAAGAGGGTCATCTATGGCTCAACCTGGCTGAGATGAGGGACTCGGACAAGGTCAGGTTTGTAGATTCCCCACATCTCCCAGGTTGTCCTGTTCGGTGACACTGTTGAGAAATTTGCAAAGCAGTTCTCGTCAGTCCAGCAGCAGACCAAGGTAATCCAGCACATTCTTCCCCCACCGTGATCCTCCATGTACTGTACCACCTCTCTGCTGCAGGTCACGCCTCGGCCTGCTTGTCCCTTGTGTGGTGACAACACCTGCTCCGCCCCGTGCTGAGACTCAGTCTATGCCAGCATGTCAAGTGGCTCTCACCCCGCCTCAGCAAACCTACCCTCCCACGCGGTGGCAAAGAGGCCCAGAGACAGCCGGTCCCTCCAGTCAAGATGTTGTCCTGGTTGGACTTCAGGGAGGTCCCTTTCAGCCGCTGGAGTTAGTCGAGCTGAAGTTCCTGTCTGCTAAGACAGTGCTCACGTCCATCAAGAGGGTCGGGGACCTATAGGCATTTTCCGGGAGCGAAGAGTGCCTTGTGTTCGGGCAAGCCTACTTTCACATTGTCCTGAGACCCCAGCCTGGATAAGGTTCACACCACGCTGTTTTGTAATCAGGTCGTGAACCTGCAAGTACTGCCCCCTGGAGGCCTTGGAATTGCTGTGTCCTGTAAGAGCATTACGCATATAAGTGGACCGCACCCGGAGCTTAAGAAGCTCTGAGCAGCTCTTTGTCTGCCTCAGAGGTCAGTAGAAAGGGAAGTGAAAATGCTACGGTTAAATGGTTAATGGTATATTCCTATTTGATGTAGAGTTGTGATGACAGACTGGGGTTTGCCTAGAGCCCGCAAAACGCCACCACCTGGCAAAATCGTCCCAGGCTCTGTCCAAGGCCTGTAGGACTTGTAGCATTACACATATACGTGGACCGCACCCGGAGCTTCAGAAGCTCTGAGTAGCTCTTTGTCTACCTCGGAGCTCAGCGGAAAGAGAACGCTGTCTACAAGCAGAGGTTGGCCCATTGGATTGTGGATGCCATCACCTTGGCTTACCTGGCCCTTCTCCTTTGCATTGGCTCACAGCGCCTCTCTGGCAGACATCTGCAGAGCCGCAAGCTGGGGGACAATCTTTGTGTTGAGCCAGTTTCTTCCTGTGTGTTGGTTAAAAGGTAATCACCAGGAAGAACTGATCGGTGTTATGCTTGCTGCGCCATTCCCCCTCACAGGGGATGCGAGCGCTGTTTACTCTTCCAGTAAGTTCCCCAGGTGGCAAACCCTGGTAGAGACTTCTCCAGCATCCTCGGCAGTCAGACTGGGTGGAGCAGTTGACACCATGCTCCATATCGGTGTGCATGCCCAGGGTCCGGTCAGCCCCTGTACTGGGCTAGATATCCATATAGTTGATTTCCTGTGGGTAATCTTATATGTGTATCCTCCATGGTAAGGTTTCCCTTGGTAAGCCAGTGTATTCCCTTGACGGAGATCTCTGTCTGTCTCTACTGCCAGTCGTTCCTCACCTTCCCTGGATAGGACCTGCCTTAGAGACAAGATCATATGTTGTACTGCCCCACTTTAGGTCAGTCCATACCTGGGTTCCACATGTCACCTCCTGATGGCTGGATGTTGTCTCCGTAGCATCCCTTTTCTTAAAGTCCGCTTCCCCATTGTCTTGCCAGACTGTACAACAAATACAAGAAGTTGCAACCCCTCTTGCGGAAGGTTGAAATCCCTTCAGAAAGTAGAAAATTGCTTTTTTAGGAACAACAGTTCTGGCCTCCCTGGCAGCAGTTTGCTCACTCTGGTCCCTATGGGTATCAAAGTCAGGGAATCTGCTCTGGGGTGAAGGGAGGGTTACGACCTTTGCATAACAACTGTCTGACATGTGCCGCTTGTCAACATTTGTAGTGGGCTACAAGGTTGTAACGGTACAGGTTGTGGTGTTTTCCATTGGACCCCAGTCTGTCATCACGACAAAACTCGTAGTGACTGACAGACAGGGAACGTCACAGTTACATATGAAACCCTCGTTCCCTGGCCACGAACTTGAACCATCGCTGAGATCTGGGACTCATTAACAGCTCCTCAGCAAATCTGATGAGTGGTTGCACTTGTCTCTTCTTTATACCCAGAAGAAGGGGACTGGCTCAGGATTGTTTAACCATTTGGCAATTTTCATTGGCATTTTCTTTTAAGCAGAGCTAAGCAGAGCGAATCAGGGCTCTAGGACAGACACCAGTCTTTTGTCACAGCATAACATCTCCGTTCCCTCCATCAGGGAACGAGGATTAAATACGGAACCGAAACGTTTTTATCTCAAAATGCAAACTTTCTTCAATTGTAATGCTCAGTTTATGTTTCACAGTTTTAACCTTTTTTCTTGCAGTTCTTCATTTATATCCCACTATTTAGACTTTTTTCAGTGAACCTTTTTATGTCACAATGTGTCAAGTTTTTTCAGTTATGAAATGTTATCTTGCAATTCAGATGTTTTTCCTCACAATGTATTATGTAATTGTTTTTATATGCATTGTTTTGTATTATGATTATTGTTTATAAATATTATTTTGAATAATAGGCCCCTAAATATTATTATTTGGAACGGAATAAATCTGTTTTCTTATACTGCAAAGGAGTGAGCAAACATTGTTTGATGTGTAATGAAAATATAATATTTTATTGTGTGTGTTCAGGAAGTGGCATCTCGGCTGATGACTCTGAAGTGTAACGTCTCCAGATCTGTTGAATTCATTAATGGTCTTCCAGGATTCAGCTGTCAGTCAGTTCAGAGTGGAATCTTCATCTATCCACACCTGACTCTCCCTCACTCAGCCCTGACACAGGTGCAAACACACACACCTTCCTTATCAAATTCCCCTCCTGTATTTACATACAGTGAAAAATATGTAAGGGAAGAATAAAAAAACACAATTAAAAGGATCAAACACTGAACAATTTACTTGCTTGTAGATTTGAAATGACACAGACCTACTTGGTAGAACTTTTTTAATTACACAATATTTAGCTCGTAATACAGTGCAACATACTTTGTATTAGTAAAAACTGTAAATATTTATGTATTAATTTTAGATAAAGTTTTTATAGTTAGGGTCTCTATAGTTATTTCTATTCTTTTTTACTTTTAGTTATTTATCTACTAAAGTTTTTTAGTATTAGTTATTCATATACTAAATAAAAATGTGGATTGTTGGCAACTAGATGAAATAAAAGGAGTTTATATTCTGTTTAATTAGTTAACTTTTATTGTAATAAAATGTTTGTTATTTTATTCATAATACTTACATTTTATTAGATTTGGTTTAGTGAACTACAATAACCCTTTTCTAATATACTAACACTAAACTTCAGACAGTGCCTCACTATTATCATCAGTATTACATCAGGATGAGATACTGTTATTTATTCCCAAAGCCAATAACTCACTGTATGTCTCTTTTCTGTGTGTGTGTGTGTGTGTGTAGTCAGTGGGGTTGTTGTACAGCAGGAGGTTGTTGGAGGATCAGGGTTTGTGTGTTGGGTTCAGTGAAGATCACACACATTCACAGAGCTGCTGCCACTTCAGGTACTGTGAGCTTTTCAGACAAGCATTCTGCACACACACAATCACTCTCTCAACACCCTGTCGGTTTGTGTGTGTGTGTGTGTTTTAGACTGTGTGTGCTGATGCCATCAGAAGAACTGGAGGAAGCTCTCCATCGCCTTCGATGTTTTCACTTTCAGTTCCTTAAAGAATACTGTGATACTGAGGAAACAGTCAGTAAACCACAGCAGAGTGTTTAAATGAGCTTAATTAATGATTAATAAACAGATGAAACTCTACTTGGGCTGTAAATCATGTCAATCATACACATGATGTAATCTTTTTCGGTGCTAGTTTGATCAAATTACACAAATCAGTTTATTAATAATTAATATAGTAATATTAACATTTGTCAGTTATAATTATGGGTATATTTTTTAAAGACTGTTAAATTATTTTATGGAAATACTTATGCATATACGTTTTTGCAAATGTCCTGCAGAACAGAACGCATCTCTTTGTCAATATGGTGATCTCTAGATGGCAGAATTTCTAATAGGTGTATTTTATGTAATTTCACAATCAAAAGGAACCACAAAATAAACAGAACTCTGTGGAATCTTTAAGCTTTATATTATTTAACAAACGCATTCTCAAAGGGGACTGACATATAACCACCTAAATTACCAAGGTATTTAATCATTTTTCAGATGACTTAAAACAACACAATTTGTAGGCCCTTTAAAAGTACACTGAATTAAAATGAATAACCACGTAAGCAGGGAGAAAAAAAAGGGCAGATATGTATATTTTACCAATGTTGACATGTTGCACTTGGTAAAATCAGGTTTGCGATCCCAATGTGTTTAAGGCAAAGTTCAAAAATAAATCATTGATTGAGTCAGTGTGGAAGAACTTGACTGCACTGTAAAAAATTACCATTATTTTAACGGTAAAAAAACAGTGAAAATGCTACAATAAAAACCTGTTGAATGGCTAATGGTAAATTCATTCCTAATATTGTTTACTTCCATAGTAACTAGATGTGAATGTACAATAGTATGTAACCACAGTGTATTGGATAGGGAGTTGGACTTGTAACCCAAAGGTTGCGGGTTCGAGTCCCAGGTCCGGCAGGGATTGTGGGTGGGGTTAGTGAATAACCAGAGCTCTCTCCAGACTGAGGTGAGACCCTTGAGCAAGGCACCATTCCCCCAACTGCTCCCTGGGTGCCGCAGCAATGCTGTGTGTGTGTGCACTTGGATGGGTTAAATAAATGCAGAGCACAAATTCCAAGTATGGGAAATCATACCTGGCCACGTGTCACGTCCATACAAAGTATAGCTGCATTACACAGCTATACTTACTCTCTAACTACACACATGTAACACAAATGTAACAACCCTCAGAATGGTGTGTGTGAGTATAAATGTGTAAATATATATATGTTTTGTTTTTTATTTCGTTAATTATTACAACTAATTTTGACCCAAATCGAGCTGTGTTATTTTGAATAAGTAAAAATAATAATAATTAAAGGATGATACAATAAAAACATAACAATTAAACTGAACAGGCATTTGCAATTATGTTTGCTCTTCTTGTTTTCCCCCAATTTCTTTTTCTTGTATATTTTTAGATTTCTGCATGTGTATTCCAGTATGCAATGGCAACCCATGTGAGTTTGAGTCAGCTTCTATTGTAGGGTTCAGTGTGAGTCAGCTCGGAACCGTAGACAGGTGAAGTGCTCCGGATCGATGTTCAGCGCCGGTGATGATGTCACAGCTGCACGGACATCGGTGCCGTTTTTTCCAGGGTTTACTACATCTACATGCGAGCGTCATGCGATCTGGCGTGTGTAACGCGTGAGGTTCGCTCTCCGCCGCATCGGTGCAGTCAGACTCTCCGCGTCATCCCGGTTAGCAACGGTAGTAGGATTCCACGCGCTCTGGATGTTTCCGTTCATCCGTGTGCTGCTGCTGTTGCTGCTTCAGGGCGGGATGCGATTGACGGTCTGCGCGCTTCTGCTTCGCGCGTGTCGTGTCGGTTGATCGGTTAACGGAGTAAGGAGGAGTCTCCATCCCTCCCCCCTCTTCCGCGTCTCTACCGTGACTGGTCCCTCGCCGTTAACGGGGGCTGCACCGGGGGTCCCGCGGCTCTGATGGCGGCGGCGGAGCAGGAGGATGTGGACCGGCGGCCCATCAGAAGAGCTCGATCCAAGAGCGACACGCCGTACCTGACCGAAACCAGGCTGTCCTACACACTACAGACAGGTGAGTGTGTGTGCGCGCGCGTTCACTGCTGGACTGTGGTAATACCACGCTACTGTCATATACACCATGGTCCTGAATGATCATTGGATGGTAGCGGCATGGCACTCTATGGAAGGGATACCGTGATATTAAATTGGTACCATATGTCTAAAACACATGCTTTAACATATGAATGTGCAAAATATTCATATTGAGTTACTAACATCTGTCCCTACAGAATATGCCTTTAAATATGGGACTGAATGATTAGTTGCATATATGCACACATGTCCAAAAATACCATGGTAGCCTACATAACATGTGTATAGAATAAAAACTGGTGCATTATATCATGCTGCTTAGTTTACTCCAAAGTACTTCAAAGAATAACTATATTATAATGGCATGTGTCTAAAAAACAGTATTACTAGATGATTACCATATTCAAATGCTATTATTTACACACTGCTGCCAAGTACTTTGAAAAAAACCATGTTACAGTGGCCTAAGAAACAGTAGGCTACTTAAAGAATATCATGCTATATGCAAAATATATACTATATTATATTAAATAAGAAATCCACATGTGACTATATATACTGAGTTCCAGTTTTACTATAGTAAATGTTCAAAAACTAATCCCATGGGACTGAAGCATGTCCACATGGTTCTATTTATATGCTATAAAGAATGCCATGATAAAGTGTGCTAAAAAGAAATAACATAGAACTGAATAACTAGACATTTTAATATGGTTGCAATATATATATTTACAAAGAACTCCACTTCAAAAATACCATGGTGCGATGACACATGCCATGTTATTTACCATATTTTCTCCAGGTTACTTAAAACAATTCTGAATATTGCCATGGTAAATGTCTAAAAACATGGTAATACCATGGTACTGGATGAAAATTAAATAGTATTCCAAGGTACCTTGAAAAATCAAACCGTGAAAAATCACTGTCCAAAAAATCATTTTTGTTGTTTTTATTTTAAGGTGTTCCTGTTACAGTGTTGTGACACATTTAAGTTTGAGTAATATTGATTAACTACATGTGCCTCTGGCTTACTTGGATGTAATTATGCATAGTCAATAGTTATTATAATAGTACATATAACTTCTGTAACAGGGACACCTTAAAATAAAGTCTTACTGAATAACATGGTCAATGTGCTTTAATATGGTAACAAATGCATATGAGACATTATATTTCCATAAAACTCCAAGCTACTTCAAAGATACCATCCACGGTGAACTGACATATACCATGCTATTTATAAATATTACCATGGTAAAAGAAAAAGCATGCTATTGCTTGACACTGGATGTTGACCATGTAAATACTACAATATTTAATTCTAGTACTACAGAATATTACCACGGAACAGTGATTAACATATAAACATGGCTACATTTTTCAGTACTCAAAGAATACTATAGTAAATGCACTTTAATAAAGTATCAAACGTGGCTCTGGAGGATACTGCTAGCAGGGGTGTTTTGTAGATGTAGATGTTTGCTCATGTACACACACACACACACACACACACACACAGTCGATGCGGTGAGTCATGTGGTTCAATGCGCTCATCTTAAGGAGGCTGTGGATCTCAAGACAAGGCCGTGCTGTTTTAGCTGCTTGATCTGTATTAGCAGCATTATATTTCAGTTCTGCCGCCGTCATCTCCATCCACGCCTTGCATTCATTTACTAAAGCAGATGTTTAGACAAAATGCACAAGCTTTGTTTTCTATTCAATGAAAGCAGGACTCTATTTGGACTCTATTACTCATATGTAAGACTCATTCATTAGATTGTGTGATCCATCACAGATCTCAAATCCTGCAGTTTGTCTCTAGATGAGTTTGTGTCTTCGTCACATTTGGAGCAGGTTAGCATTGCATCAGTGCCTCTGTGAGTGAATGGGTGCCGTCAGAATGAGATTCCAAACAGCTGATAAAAACATCACAAAAGCTGAAACAAATCCATCATACAAGAGTCCATTATTCATAATAACACTTCCCCTAGTGAAACAGTGGCCTGGTCTGATTTAGGAGAGAAATCTGCTTTAGTTTTAGTCTTCATTTTTCAGTAAGTGTGAGTTTTTCTAGCGTGTATCTCTGATATGAAGCGGTGACCTACAGCACAGACTGGTTTTCCTGTCACAATCAATAAGTGTAAAGTGTGTGTGTGTGTGTTTTATCTCATCGGTGTTTTCAGGGGTTAGTGCTGATGTTCAGATCAGAGTTTAAGTTTGAAAATCTCTTGATCTTGTCCAGTCCCTTAGAGTCCCTTGAAGCATATTTCTATGTTAATGTAGTATTAATTATTTTGAATAGCTTTACATTTGTGTGTATTTCAGTTTAATGTTTCTTTTTAATTTACTTCTATATTCAGCTTTAATTAACTTTTGATTAAATAAATTAATCAGAGACGACATTTCAATCTTAAAATGTAAAAAAATGTAAGTTAGTTAATAACAGCACTGGTCAATAACTCACAGACGTGTCCAGTATTTATTTTGAATGAACATTTATCAGTGGTTTTAATATATATTTTCCATTTCTTATAGTATTTTCAATTGAATTTTAGTTTTGAGTTTTAATTCATTTTAGTCATTATTTTATTTTTATTTATTTATTTATTTTAGATTTCTATGATTTGTTGACAGTGATGCTATTGTTACCTAAAACGAAAACTATTAAACTAAACTTACAAATTAAACCAAAATCATGTATGTTTATTTCAGTTTTAGTTTCTGACGTTTAGTTTTTTCATCTCCTGTAATATTTAATTTTATTTCAGCTTAAAATGTCAATCAAAATGTTTTAGTTTCAGTCAGAAAGCCAGCCCTGCTGAAGTAGCATATTATGCTGTGTTGTTCTATTGTTCTTGTGGTTGAATGAGCTGATAGATCAATATGCTGTGAGAGTATTTCACTGAGACCAGACACAACACACACACACACACACACACACACACACACACACACTGCCGGCAGCCTTGTCACCACATCTGTGTGTGTGTCTGCCCAGAATGAGCCAATCACTGAACCATGTGTTAGAATGTCAGATGTATTACCGCTCTGTGTGTGTGTGTGTGTGTGTGTGTGTGTGTGTGTTACAGGGATACAGTTGCATAACATCATGGATTAAACTATTTGTCTATGCGTCAAGCTGAGTTCTGTAGCAGAAGGATGAGTTACAAAACACTGGTTGTGCTACACTTCTCTTCAGATCATGATCATCATTCCCTTTGTGCTTTAAATTCTGCCATTTACTGAAATTAGAATTCATTTAATATGCATCCAGGTCACATTTAACCCAAAAGGTAATATATTCTTTTGCATAGGAAATTAAATCTACTGTATGTTTGCACATCCCCACCAGATGTGTCCAGATGTTTTGCTCTTTTTTTTGTAGTAATTTTGTAATCCAGTTTTGTTTTGTTTTGTTTTTTACAACACTTTATTTTATGTCACACTACATTATTTATCATTGTTTTCTCTCTGTCACTTTTGCTTATATTTATAACTATTATTTGTTTGGAAAAGCACATTATATACAGATCATTTTTAATTCTTTATTGCTTTTTTGTATACTATTTTTATAAGCAACATTGTACAAGATAAACACATAAACACAATAAAGATAAAGTAAATCAATAAAAAATATTGTTAAGTAATTAAAAAAAAAATGAAATCAGAAAATAATATATACAATAAAAGTCACATTTCACCCCAAAATTAAGAGAGGAGCATGTGTATTATTATTCTTAATCTGCTTTTAACATTTTTTAGGGCATTAATGGGACCTTGAGTGTGAAGTTAGTGAATATACTAAAACAGATTAATTTTGTAACTTTTGATTTTGGGGTTGCATGTGACCAGATTTTGTGAGATTTTACCTGATACTCTCTCACACACACACACACACACATTCAATGCATGCAACCATAGTTTGTGCACACAGTGAAAAGAGAAAGTCACACACACATATGACTGAAGTCAATTAAAGCCACACATGCCGCAGTCAGTCATGAGGGGGTTCATGTTCACACAAACACACAGAATTAGTGCCAGAGATTGCCATCTGCTGGAGATTTTAGGACAGAAGGCACCAGAAAAAATATTCATTCCAGCACAGAGTCATGGTTCAGTTTATCCTGGATAATATTTCATCTGCACATGTTCCTCAGCTGTGGCTGTTCTGGGGCCAGTTTAGTGAAGCAACCGCACAATCACCAGATCTTACAACAAAGACTGATTGTGGTTCTGTGTGTTTAATACGATTTTTCTCTTTATTAGCAGTTTTTAATGTATTCTGCAAACTTTTTAGGGTTAAATAAGTACCATATCATTTCAATATGCCAAACAATATATATGGGTTGTTTGTTTTTTTTTGTCCAAAATATATTTTAAATAGATGCTAAATATATGTTGTTAAAAGTAAAGCTGAATGAAATAAATATATATATATATTTTTAATTGGAAATATATTTATTTTCAACTTTCAAAAAGCGAAACTTAATCAATTTCAGTGTTTTGATTTAGGCTAATAACACTTCATTTTTAACATATTGAATATTTTAATATATATATATTTTAGAATATTGTAAAGTAAGTTTTATATTCAAATGTTGTCATAAACAATGTTGTGTTCACGTATCATAGCCAAAAACAAATTTTCTTCTAATGTGTCATATTTTAATGCATTTAAAAATATTTTCATTATAAAAATATATTTAAAAAAATTTACATCAAAAAGCAAAAATATTCTTGCTAAAATATGTTTCAAATTATGTGTTTGTAAAGACAGTTTTGCTCCTTTTTTAAATATATATATATATATATAAAAATAAAATAAAAATTAGGTTGCCCTAGGGATATGCCTACCAATCTACCAATCAAAACCAGTATCTGTGGCGATCTAAGCAGTTAAATAATTTGTCTAAGAATAACATTATCTATCTATTAAATATTTACACGCTAATTATAGTAGGATTCATGAAGAAAGTTACATCTTATGCCCATCTTATAAAGATAACTAATAAAGCAGCATTTCCCAACAGGTTTGGACACAGACGGTGTATTTGGGAAAATGGTTACCGTTATTATTTTTTATTTTGGTCCAGGTTTCTGTAACCGCAGCCTCTAGCGGTGCGACCGCGTTTGAAAAACGGTGACGTAGGCGGGGTTTCTCGGTAGATCCGGTCTGGATCTGGACCGTGCGGCCAGCGAAAATAACACTATGGTGAAGACTTATGCTCGAGCTGCCTGATAACCAAAAATATGTTTTAGAAAAGCTAAAACGTAAATAAATATTGTTAAAAACAAAAATAAAGATACAATAAAATAGAGCCATAGATCTTCACGGGTATTTTAAATCCTACTGGCCGAACGTCACCGCTACCTCATTATTATTTATGAGCCTTCAACATAGTATCTCTCTTACAGCGCCTTCCAATCAAGTAAGCCAGATAAAGTTGCGTCATTAATATTTATGAGCCAAGCCTTCAAGATTGTTGCCCACTTAACAGCAGCCTCCAATCGGATAGGCCCAAAGGACGAACGTCACGTAGCAGGTCATTAATATTCATACGATAAGCTCTCGCAGTAGTAGGATCGGTGAATTTGTTCCCGTTAACGGTCGATTCCGTTCCGCGTATTTTTACGTGAACTTCACGGCATTGCGTCACGTTGATGAATTTGAAGAGATGCTACCAAGAGGCGCATCCGTTCGTTTATGATAAACAAATCTGCGCCAGTCACTTGAATTTGCGCGTACGTTGCTACGGAATTAACGGTAACGGGGGGTGTTATAGAGTCTATATATTAAAGATATCACCGAAGTGTATCATATCAGCGCGCGCGTGTATGTATTTATGTGTGTGTATGTACACACACGGTTATACTCAGGTGGGCCAAACGTTTTGCGCGTGGCGTCGGTGATATAACCCCGGTTCGTGCGGCTCGGGATGATCGGCGAGGCTCATGAACTCGCTCTTCCGTTCGATATCCGCACCATCCCGGGGTGTGACAGATAGACACGGGTCCGCCGCCGCCGCTGCGCCCATGGCGGGTCCTGCATTCACCGGAGCGCACGGGACCTGGATCACATCTAGGCTACGGGAAAGCGCGTCATCTTCCTCGTCGTTATCATCGTCGTCGTCCGCAGAGAAACCGCGCAAACGGAGAGCCTTTAACCTGGTCAAACTGCGGCAGCCCACCGCCCCCGGTAACAACAACACGCCGTTTGTGATCTCTGGTCATATCAAGCACATCTGCAGTAACTGCAGCCGCGGGAATGACATCCGTGACGGTAAGTGAGAGCCACGCTTAACGGTGCTGGAAAATAAAATAGTCTTTAAAAAATATTGTAATTTTGGCCTAACGTTAGATAATCCATAAATACTTCACATTTGACTCTGCAGTGTCCATTTAACGTTGTTAGTTAAAATGATAAAAATATAGATGATTACTTTGCGTAATGTAACGTTTTTATATAAAATATTATGTAAACATGACTAAATAAACTGTATTGTGTGATTGTTTTTAATGAGCAAAATATACATTTTATCCAATTTTTAGTTTTAATATTTAGAATAAAAATGTGTATTTATTGCATTTTTTTGTTTAATCTGTTAACAACTACTGTAACGTTGCTGTAGTGTTACCTTGGGTGTCATTTACACTGTAACAACATTGAAAAATAATGGAAAAATTAAAAAAAAAACCTGTTAAACTGCCTGACCATATACAGATAAAAAAAATTAATTTAACACTCCAAGTTTACTGTTAAATAATGCATTGGTTTTGAAAGTCAAAAATGAAAATTATGCACCATATTCACTTAAGACATTACATGGGCTTTTGCTTTAAAAGACAGCTAAGCAAAAAATATTAGTCACAGATACATATTTGTATTTATATATATGTAAAACAAATGTAAAATAAAAATGTTGTTTTAAATAAGAAATATATACACAACACAGTTATATATAAATAAATTACATATTGATATTTGTAATTAAATATTAATTACAAACAATTATATATGTTTTTGTGTTAAATTTATATATATTTATATTATATTGCTCAGTAGTATTTGTTGATTTATTATTTGTTTATGTTATTATTATTTTTTCATGAACCCTGTAATGTTGAATGTGATCTAATACGCTGCTGAGTTTCTATGTTAGCATTGACCTTTTGGTAAATCCACACTTGATGGTTTTGTTGTCTTATATTCATGCATTCTGCATCCCGGTTTTTAGTTTTACCTGATGACCTACATTCATCGGTCAGATGTAGAGCTGAAGTAAACGTTCGCCCTCCTTCAGCAGAAAAGCCCTTCTGGAAAAACAAGCTTCGTTCTTTTCTTTACCTGCTGACCTGTTTTAATGCACCAGCCTATTTTTACTCCAGGGCCACGGACATTCGGGTGGCGAATGGATCCAGAAAGCTTCCAGTTTTCCCAGAGGAGGCTTCCAGTGCTTTCAGAGCAGCTGTTGTGCCGTTTAGACCAGACGGAAACAGTTAGAGAATTAAATTTAGCTTTTATTCAGGTTACATAGAGTTATGTTCAGTTTCATGGCATTGGCTGAACTACCGCTTCTTGAATGTCCTTGTGCACCTAAAAATGAAAGCATGCTGAAAATGAGCTTCGCCTCTGGCTATCCAAGATGTAGGAGTTTGTTTCTTCATCAGATCTGGAGAAATGTAGCAATGCATCAACGTCTCAGCAATGGATGCTCTGCAGTGAATGGGTGCCGTCAGAATGAGAGTCCATCAGTTAACATCTGGAGAAAACAAAAGCTGAAATGCATACAGCATTAAGATGTTTGTAACTAATATACGCATTTATAATCCATAATCCATCTACCTCAGTGTTGAAAAGTGGTCTGGTGTGAATAATCTGCACAGACAAAAAATGCTGTCTAGTACGGGGCTGGGTTTTGGTGTTAGTTACAACAGGAGATGCACTTTTTCACTGGAGGAAGTTATTATTGTGATGTTTTTATCTGCTGTCCGTTTCTGACTGCACTGCAGAGCATGCATTGCTGAAGCTTAATGCTACATTTGTCAAAATATGACGAAGAAACAAAATAAATCGATGCAAAAACAAGTGTTCAAAATATAATTCCTGCTGACTCAGATGTAATACAGCACTTGGGCTCATAATGAGCACTTTTTCCACACTTTATCGTCAGTAAGGGATCATATTAGTCACTCTGTGAAATGAATAGTGGATTATTAGAGAGCAGATGTGCGCAGAAAGCTCTGGTGATGTGAGATATATCTGAAGATTACTCTCCTGGGGTAAGAAGATGGGATTAGAAATGTACACTTTACGCGCGTGACAGTCGTCTTCCCCCTTCTGAAGAAAATGAATGGTAATATATGTCTTTGCCCTATTTTTCCAAATGGAAAAAGTAATTAAAAAATGATCTAAGTGGAAAGGACACAGAAATATTCTGTTTTAGTAATTTCTCCTGAACATTAGTGAGTAAGTTTGTGTTAGTTTTTCCGTTTACTTGATCCTCGAGGTATTTGGTCTCTGCCATGACATTTCTATTGCTTAGTTTCTTCTCTTTCAAAGCCATTTCAATTCTTTTGGCTCATTTCCTCAATTTATGACTGTTTAGGTTTAAGGCCTTGACTATTACTGCATGTTTCTGTGTGTAAAATGTTTAGATTTACTAGTTTGTTAAAGAAATAGTTCAGCCGGTTGAAACCTGTCCTCATTTACTTTACCCTCATGTTGTTTCGCCCAAGATGTTTTGAACATCTGTTTTCACATAATAAATGTGGATAAAACACTTTTTATCTCACTATTTTGCCTTTTTTGCCCAGAATTGCAAGTTATAAAGTCAAATTTTGAGCGGAAAAAAAGACTAATGTTCTAAGAATTGCGACTTTATATCTCGTCATTGTGAAAAAAAAAAAAATAATAATAGTCTGAGAAAAAGAAGATATTTTTTAGTAAGCTTAGTTATTGTTGCTTAGTAAGCTGTTAGTTGTATATTTCTACATTTTCAAGGTGCAGAGCACTTTATTTTGTCGTGAGAAGATCTGTAATGTTTATTGTTTTCTTTTATTATAATTTTTTTTGTTAGTATAACTATACAAATTTTTTGTACATTAAACCTTAAAATGGCCTTTATTTTTTTCTTTAAATTATTTTGTTGTGAGAAGATCCTGTAAAGTTTAATAATTTGATTATAGTTTAAATAAATATCATATGCTTTCATTAAAGTTCTTTTAAAAAAAAATTGGAATTGGCAGATCACACTTACTGTGAAATCAGAATCGGCCAAGAAATTTGCAATCAGTGCATCTCTACTTTATATCTCGTTATTCTAACTTTATAACTTGCCATTGCAAGGTTATATCTCACAATACTGGAAAACAAAGACAGAATTGTGAGAGAAAGTCTCAATAACCTTTTTAATTTTTTTTTATACACTGGCGGAAACAGGCTTCTATAGATATATATATTTAAGGCTTTTAAATGATCAAATCTTTGTCATGTACAACTTTATTTTTATCCTGTAAAAGTGTAATTGTAGAAACCCTGATCTTGACTTGACTTGTGAAAATAACTGCAGTCATATTTCTAGATGAACTCTTACTGGACTGAAGCAGCTCAGCTTTATTTCATTCTTCATCAATCATTTTCTAGAAACATCAGTGCTTCTAGAAGCTTTACTTTCACTGTTCCTCAGTGGAGCAATGATCTTCACACATTTCACATCTTCTGAGGAGTCTTTCTTTCATCTCTCAATCCTTTCAATCTCGTCTTCTTACTGAGATATGGACTGACCAATGATATTTAGATAATTGTTATAAACACCTCATTGTCTTTATATTCTAACTACCAGACTATATGCAATCAAAAAAACTGTCTTAAATGTCAATTTTGTGATTTTGAGATTTGTACATCATATAAATAATTAATCTTTCCATTAATGTATGGTTTGTTAGGATATGTGCAATATATGACAGAGATACAACTATTTGAATATATTTTACGAGGTGGCTAATTCATACAAATTTGTACAGCCTCACTCTAAATTGTACAGATTTTACGAGTTGCCAATTTGTATGAATTTATACGAATCACCTACACCTAACCTGCCCCTAAACCTACTTGTTACCGAGGTTTAAATCATACAAAATTATATTACTAATTAAAAGTGAAGTTTTGATATATTTATGGTAGAACGTTCAAATGTCTTCATGGAATATGATCTTTACTTTTTGGCATAATAGAAAAGTGGGTCATTTTGACCCACACGATGTATTTTTGGCAATTGCTACAAAGATACCCATGAAACAGAACTCTGGTTCTGTGGTCACATAAGAGCTGTAAAAGCCTGTATCAGAACATAAACACACATACGAAAGTTTTCTGTTAGATTTCGCCTAAGGTGTCAGCGAACGGGTCCACTTCTAGAAATGAGGTTATTTTTCACATGCTTGTGTGTGTGTTGTGTGTTCAGCAGAGGGTGCTGAGCGTCTGGCAGCGATGCGCTCCGATTCGCTGGTTCCAGGGACGCACACACCGCCAATCCGCAGACGCAGCAAACTAGCCAGTCTGGGCCGACTCTTCAAACCCTGGAAATGGAGAAAGAAAAAGAGCGACAAGTTCAAGCAGACGTCTGCAGGTACCAGACATACACAGCAGTCTACCTGCATATTTAAACGCACTGTTTTCAATTCTAAGCAGTTTCGTTGATGATTGGCAGTGCTGGAGAGGAAGATGTCGACCCGTCAGAGCAGAGAAGAGCTCATCAAGAGAGGCGTGCTGAAGGAAGTGTATGAGAAAGGTAAGAAAAGAGCTTTTCTACTTTGTCCACTCAAGCAGATTTAAGACTTTCGATTTCATGGGGTTAAAAATATAATGCCATAATTTTTGGTGTTTGTTGCGTTGCATTGCATTGCGCCTTGTGAACATAACACCATGTCTGCGTTTGTGATCAGTGTAACAACAAACAAGTACTACCGTTTACTCCTCAAAACTTTTGATAGTAAGTAGCAGATTCTTTTAGTAAGAAAATTTGACTTACTTAAAGCTTGTGAGTCAGAATTTGTAGAATTGCCTCACTTTCTAGTCTCTGTGCACAGCCAGTGTAGGCTACTCTCCAGGTTTTAAGAGTCCGTCCTCCATTAATGTGCTGAACACACTAATATTTGTGTTCAACTGTTCTGGAAAAGTGTTGTGAATACTGATTTCTAGTTGTGTCCTCTTTTGGAAGCACAAACAAAGTGGTTTCCCTTTCAGCACGACACACAGCATCTCCAGAACATGGCGCCTGCAGCAACACTACAGCGAGAGTAAAAGTCACAACAAAATGGCCAAGTCATAATTTTTATAAGGAATCTTTGCAACTTTAGGTACCAGCTTGTAACACTCTAAAGAGAAGGAAACATTTAAAATTGCGTCATATACAGGTAACCTCTTTAATGCAATGACTGTTTAATTCATACAGGAAGCCAGAGGGCGCCCTTGTGTTTAAACTCCACACATGCGTTATAATGTTATACTAAAATTAAAACAAGCCAAAAACCTCTAAGATAACCCATGGAAAGAATAGAACACAGATCCCAAGCAAACAAAATAACATAAGTTGATTTTGAATGATTAATTGCAGCTTTGTACGATTATGTAATGATGGCATCCATAATTGTAATTGCGATTAGAAATTGAATTAATTGTGCAGCCCTTAACAGCTGGTTTGTAAAGAAGCTCTTGCACATGCAAAACTGTACTGCACACATGCTACTGTACTACATTTATTCAGGGCTCAGCCCAATTTTTGTTATCGCGGGAGTTTTGCTGGTATATCACATGAACGTCTCTTTCTGTGTGTCAGTAGAAGAGGTCAGCATGGACGGTGGTCGTGTGTGTGTGAGTGATCTGGACAGACAGACGGTCATCAGTCCAGTCTCAGAGTCTGCAGACACCAGCGTCACATCGGCAGGTGCGTTACTGTCCACTTCTCACATTCAGCACGGTTTGACTTAGAATTTCACCAGAAACAGTGTTTTTCACCTTTTACATAAAGCTATTTCTGATACTGTACCTTTAAGACATTTCACGCTGATGTTTATTGGAATCAAGCTACTAAATGCTGAATAGGTGTCGATATGCAAATGAGGGTTATAGTAGTCAACATTTGAAGTGGATCAAAACCTTTCATCAAAGTTGTTTCAAAAACGAATTGTTGTTTTAGACACATTTTGATCATTTTTTTTTATCCAAATTATCATTTGATCCAATACTTTCAAATGTTGAATACTGTATATATATATATATATACACTATATTACCAAAAGTTTTCGCTCACCCATTCAAATGATCAGAATCAGGTGTGCTAA
>JAUCNO010000386.1:1204458-1217085 GCA_032353835.1 Enteromius viviparus | reverse complement strand
ATGGGATGGCACTTCAGTTCATAGAATGAGTAAAGGCAGGTGAGCGAATACTTTTGGTAATATAGTGTATATATATGTGTGTGTGTGCGCGTGCATGTTCAAATTTGCATAATGACATGGGTATGGCATAGGAATTACAATATGAAGGTGCTTTATGAGGACATTTTCATTCTCCCCATGATTCAAAAGGCTTAGAAAATATACTAAATTGTGTTGTTGTTGTTTTTTTTATCTAAAAATCCCTGTAGTTTCCTGTAAGGGGTAGGTTTAGGTCTAGGGTGTAACGATTGAGTAGAGTAGGCGTTCAAATGCAAATCTGATTTATTTAGCTCAGTCAAGGCAAACAGGGTCAAGCACCGGCAAACGGGATCAGAGAAGGCATAGACAGTAGCAGAAACGTAAACAAGGCAATGGTCAAATACCGGCTATCAGAGTCCTGGGGATGAGGCAGAGAGAATATCCAGGAACAGACAAAGATTGACAGCGAATAAATCCAAATGACAAAACACACTAGAAACAAAGACACGATTGATATCCAGGATCCAGGTTTATGATATATAATGAATCGTGACAATAACAACCACAGAGGGGCTTATATGCTAGAGGAAATCCAGGTGGAAACAAGGTGGGCAGTGACAAAAGTCTCAACATAAAAGTCTGACAATGGCAAACAGAGAAAAACACAAAAGAAGTCCTAGTGCTGGAGTGCCATAAACATGTCTTTAAAATGTCATAAAATGTCCATAAAAATGTCTTTAGCTGGCAGATCCAGCTGGGCTTGACATAGGGTCAGTGTAGGGCAACACCACATACAGTCTGCACAGTATAAACACCATTACGCCTATGGAGAGACCCCATAAATCACAAATACCAACGAGTATGTGTGTGTGTGTGTGTGTGTATTTGTGATAGGAAAGGAGAAAAAAATACACTTTGCTTCATCAAGTATGCATTATGTATCAAAAATCGCAGTAAAGATTTATAGTTCAAAAGATGTCTATTTCAAATAAATCCTGTTCTTTTGAAAGTTCTATTAATCTTTAAATATTGAGAAATAAAATTTCACTTTTTCCATAAAAATGTGAAGCAGTATTCACATCAATCTTCAGTATTGATAAAAATCATGTGACACTGACGTTATACAGCATTGATCACAGAAATAAATCTCAGTTTAATATGTATTTATATAGAAAACAGTCATTTTAAATTTTAAATATATTTCACAATTTGTACTATATTTTGAATTAATTATGTGCAACCTTTTTTTAGCCTAATACCGTTAATTATTTTTTATTATATTAGTTAATATCGTTATATGTATTTTTTGTATTTTTATTGTGAGTCTGTGTGTATATATAAATAAAGCTGAATAAATCAGTATTTTCAGCACATGGCCCTTCAGAAATCATTCTAATAAACTATTTTGCTTCTCATTTTTGGTTCTTTTTATGAAACTTATTTTTCCAAACTTCTGAAATGCAAACATGATCCCATTGTCTCTCTGTGCTCCAGTGTCGTTCTCAGAGGTCCATTCATCTGGAGAAACTGTGGCATGTTTCTCGGATCTCGTCCCAAAGCCATCTCAAGTCCCGCCCTCTGTGAAGGCCATGCCGTTGCCTAGTGACAGCGCTGACATCACTCACGTGAGGCCGTCGTCGCTGAAGCAGCCTCCTGCCTTACCGCCGAAGCCATACAGCCGTATCCCCAACCACCTGACAGGTGAGGCCTGCTGCTCCTTGTATCCCATGATCCCCACCGCAGGGAGCTAAACTCAGTGTGTTCTTCCCTCCAGAGACGCTGGCCAGACTCTCTCCGCCTCTGCCTCCAAAGAAAGTGATGATCTGTGAGCCGGCACCCTCGTTTGCCCTCAAATGCCTGCCGTCCCAGGGCTCGCACACACATTCACATACACTCACACACACACACCCACAGCAGTACGCCACACTGCCGCTGTCGCTGCACCCGCCCAGCCGCATCATCGAGGAGCTCAACAAAACACTGGCGCTCACCATGCAGAGACTCGAGAGGTGAGGACACACACACACACACACACACACACTAGGGCTGACAATATGATCAGTATTCTAATATAAAAGCCATAATTTTAGTTTTTGGCCACACATCGTGCTGTATTTCCGAATGCATGCTTAATAAAGCAATAACATAACATGACTATCTGTGGAAAAAGTGCATAATGTGCATAAACCAAATTGAATTTAGCGACCTTGTAAATAATTTTCTACCCTCTCCCTCCTTCATTTTTTAGAGTTTGACATCAACTAATTTAATTTAATAATTTAATTATAAACAAAAATGTTTTCTGATAATTGTTTTTTTTATAATGTATAGATATAGATATAAATGTGTTAGTATTTTGTTTCTCACGCAGCAATATTTTCATATCTGATGACTCAATACGTGCAATGCAGTGTTACTCCTCGAGGTGGCACTGTTTGATACACAATTATGACGTGATGGTTTACTCATAACTACTTATACTACTATAATTTTTGTTAATATTTTTTATTTTTTTCTTAGGAAAAGTTCTAGTAATTGTGTTTCGTTTTTGTAAGTCTGTATACATTTTATTTAATTATTAGTTTTTGTTTAAATAGTTTAGGTATTTTAGTACTTCTGATTAACTGAAAATAGAAAAAAGGTTGCCTTATCTGTTTTTATTTTATATATTATTTCAGTTGTCCTTTTTGTTATGCTTCATTAACTGTTAAAAATGTTGGTCAATTAAAGTTGAAATAAATAACTTGTTGAAGCACTGAAAATTGAACTGAAAATACATTAAAATAAAATGATGAACAATACTAAACCTGAAATAAAATAAATTTAATATAAGAGTATTGCTGTCAAATGATTAATCCCATCCAAAATAGAAGTTAGGAGGGCCAAATTTAAGAATTTAATAATTAAATAAATGTTGAATATATAAGTAAATCATTTTCAATACATAATGAAATAACTTAATACATAAAGGCAGAAATAAATGCAGACATGTATAATTATTTATTTATGTATTCATTCATTCGTTCATTTGGAGAGAAGTTAGAGAAGTGAATGTCTATAGTATTTATAATATTAGACCTATAGGTTTCTATTTGTGTCTGCCTTTATTTCTACATTTATGTATTTAATTTTGAGTAATTTAGCCCTCCATATAAAAGTTTTGTTTTATATTATTTGTGTGTGTGTGTGTGTGTGTGTGTGTGTGTATATGTATGTATCTGTGCCTATGCATGTATACTTTATATTTCAGAAAAATTTAGTTTATATATTGCATGTATTTATATAAAACTTATATTAATTTAAATATATACATGTACTTATTTTCCAAATATGTACTGTATGCGTATTTATTGATGCATGATAAATCTAAAAAGTACACATAGATTATGTAAACGAAAACTTAATCTATATAAATATAACTAAAATGGAAATTAAACTGAAAACATAAAAATACAAGCTAATTTAAAATACTAATAAGACCTGTTTATAAATAACACTAAAATAAATCTGTGTGTGTGTGTGTGTGCAGCTCTGTACTGCAGGCGGTGCCATCTGTCCTGATGGAGACGGAAGAAGAGAAGGAGAACAGAGATTCAATGCACCAAACTCCCGCCAACACACACACACTCATCACACACACCTTCAGCACGCACGAGGAAGAGGACGAGGAAGAGGAGGATGATGACGACTCACTGTTTACAAGTACAAAATCTGGCAGGAAATTCAGCGTGTGACATGTTTGTGTGTGTGTGTGTGTGTGTGTTTATGTGAAATTAATCTGTGTGTGTGTGTGTGTGTGTTTATGTGAAATTAATCTGTGTGTGTGTGTGTGTGTGTGTGTGTGCAGGTACACTTGCTTTAAGGATCTTACGGAAAGATTCGCTTGCGATCAAACTGAGCAATCGCCCATCGAAGAGAGAACTGGAGGATAAAAACATCCTACCCATGATGACTGACCAGGAGCGGCTGGAGTCCAGACAGCAGATCGGCACCAAACTCACCCGGTGAGGAGACACACACACACACACACTCTAGTGAATAGAAACTAATGTAAAACTACAACCATACAGAAATTAATGTTATTTTATTTTTAAAAATAGTAAATAAAAATGTCCATTTTAAATGAAAAACTAATTTCAAATATTAATAAATTGATTAATAAATAATGATTAAATCATATTATTAATTAATTTCTAAATGAATTATATTAAAATTAATTTAACACTGCATTTGCATGTTGGCAGCTCTCTAAAGTTGGTCGTTTTTAGCTACAATTTAAACGAGTTAAAACGAGAGACTTTCATATCTGAAAATAGGTCATCAATTGTTTTTGCTTATGAACGCATTATACATGGGTGTTTTGTTTTGTAATCGACTGTTTGACTTAATCACAGCCAATCAGAACATACCTGTTTAATATGCACCTGTTGAGGGCAATTTGAACCAATGAGTGTCTGACTGTGGGCGGAGCTACCTTCTTTAAATGAAAGCAAACTAAACAGCAAAATACTACAATGTCGTTGCGTATTAAATAGCTTTATTTTCAGGTCAGTGCTGTTTTTTAATGATCTAAAAGGAATGTCTTGCGTCTGTCTTCAGTCGTCTGAGCCAGAGACCGTCAGCAGAAGAGCTGGAGCAGAGGAACATCCTCAAACGTACGTCTCACACACTCCAGTAAGAGTATGACGAGGACATGTTGTGAGTGTATGTGTCTGATTCTGTGTGTTCAGCGCGGAACGAGCAGGAGGAGCTGGAGGAGAAGCGTGAGCTGAAGAAACGCCTCTCCAGGAAGGTGAGAGAGCACCCAAAACACAGCTTTTTTGGCGTTTCCTGAGCTCTGTTCCTATAGCAACCAACCATTCTGGGTCACAGCACACATTACATTCGAGTTACGCAACGTCTTCAGGAGTGTGTTTCTGTGTTTAGTTGAGTCAGAGGCCCACCGTAGAGGAGCTCAGAGAGGCCAAAATTCTCATCCGCTTCAGCGATTACGTGGAAGTGGCAGAAGCTCAGGATTACGACCGGCGCGCCGACAAACCCTGGACCAGACTTACTGCTGCAGACAAAGTACAAACACATGCATACATTTACCAAATATGTGTATTAAATACATTTAAATCTTATATATACACCTGGGTGTGTGTTTGCGCGCTGTGTATTTATGATGTAACCAAAAACTTTTATTTTGGATATGAATAATTGCTGTTAATCATTTGACAGTGCTTTAAAATATACATTATACCTAAATATTTTAGGGTTGAATTGTGCAGCCTTTCAAAATAACAAATGTAAAAAAAATAAAAAAAAATATGATTTGTTGGTTTATTTTTCCATAAAAAGTTCAGCCCTGGGTAAAACACACGTACATTCAGGATAGATTTAGCTTAAATATAAGCTTTTAGTTTAGGGTTAGGGTAAATATGATGATGCGTTTGGACAGAGGTTCAGATTCACGGCTGGTTCTTCTAAGTCTGGTGTGTTTTGTCTCTCTCAGGCTGCCATACGCAAAGAGCTCAACGAGTTCAAAAGCACAGAGATGGAGGTGCACGAGTCCAGTCGACATCTAACCAGGTGAAGACACAGGCTTCTCTGTACTTCATTAACATCCAAATAATCCAGTCAATATTTTTAGCTGATTCCTAGTCAAAAGAAATCAAGATTTTTATACCCTTTTTATCTATTTCCAGCAGTTGTTTTATTGCAAATTCTCATTTTAATTAAATATAAATATACAGGAAACTACTATTTTAATTTTGTTTTTAATTTTTTAAAGAACAACTTGTGTTTTCTATCTATATCTAGTAATCTCTTAATAATAAAAATACATGTTTTTAAATAAAAGTTAATATAGTAGTATATTTCTTATTTAACATAATATATACATTTGTATAAATTAATACATTTATTCAACAAGGATGCATAAAATGGTGTAAAAATGATGCATCTATTCCAACATTACACATTTTTTATATATTATTTTCAAAATGTCATTCATTTATTATTTATCCTGAAAAATAAAATGTATATTAGAGTTTCAGCTGTTTTAAATTCTACTATTTTAAATAAGTATTATATAAATACAAAATTCAGCCTTAATTAACGCTTTCAAATAAAACCCTAAACTTCAAAACAGTAGTGTAGACATATATATTTTTAAATATACATACAATTAAAGGTTGTATAAAAATATTTGTATATTTTATGAACATTTAAAATTGTACAAAAGTCTCACCACACAAGTCACATTCATTCGGCTATATGTTCTTCTGGTTACATGATATGACCAAGTGAAGCATTGCATTGTGGGATGGGCATCCTACTGTACTGTTCTTGTGTTCTCTGCAGGTTTCATCGGCCGTAGAGCCGCTCCAGTCTATCGCTGAACTCTCTCTGTCTCTGGTTTGGAGGCGTTGGTCTCTAATGGACCCCGAACAGACTCCCTGCTGCTGGTTTTGATCAGGAATCACCCGCAGCAGATCTGAGCTGATCCTGCTGGACTCTCAGCGGCGGCCCGGCGGATACCAGCGAGCTGACGATCTGTCTGTGTGCCGACCTTTCTGTATATTTTGACAAAAACTGATCTATTACGTGCTCTTCGCCATGAATATCTTTTCTTCTTTTTTTGTCCAGGCGATGGTTTTTAATTCAGCAGACGATGTAGTTGATTTTCTACTTGTACCTGATAAACTATTCCAGTCCTTTTAGTTTTCAAAAACGGAGAACACAAAGGAAACAACTTTTCTAATGAGCGCAAACCACATTATCACACGCTAAACTTAACTGTCTTGAAAGAAACACTTAGCTGGAAATGTGCTCACCCTCAAGTTACTGAAGATCAGGATGAGTTTGTTTCTTCATCAGATCTGGAGAAATGCGTCTCTGCATCAGTGTCTCAGTAACGGATGTGAATGGGTGCCGTCAAGACTTCATATATGAATATTTTGTTTCATATTCATATGCCAATAACTTTATCAATGGAGGAAGCATTATTATGGATCGAGGACTCTATTTTAGATTGATTTATTGAGTCTTCTCCAGATGTTAACTGATGGACTGCTGTGGATTATTGTGACGTTTTTATCAGCAGTTTCGACTCTCGTTCTGACGGCACCCATTCACTGCAGAGACAGTGATGCAGTGCTATAAATCTGATGAAGAGCCTGGCATCTGGGGGTGGTGTCATTTTCAGCAAATGATTCAGTTTTGGATAACCAATTAATTTAAGTCCACATTTCCTGCTTATTTTTAACTTGTATGCATCTGCTGGACACTTTTATCCACTGCTATTTAATATTTATTGGCGTTCATTCTCTGGGACTCAAACCCATGATGCCGGCTGCTGTTTGTGATATAAGTCATAAAGCCCAAGAACATCTTTAACCAACAACAAAAAAGCACCGTCTGCCACGCCCACACTACTGACCAATCACAGGAGGCGATGCGCTTGAGTGACAGGAAAGAGCAATAACGTGTTAAGAGTGACTGATTGTTCACGAGTCCTGTTGAGCGTTTTCAGACCGGGTTTTGTTCCTCTTTTATCTCATTTTGTGCTCATCGGTGCTCAGCTGTCATGTGATCGAGTCTCGACTTTATAGGGCGTCGCGTTGCCAAAATAAAACCAAAACGATGAAGGGAATCACAATAATCAGTGTTACGTTCGTTTTCTTTTTGCATTTTATTCACAGTGATCATACAGAAATAGCAACAGGAACGTTCACGTTAAGGTCTCATTTGTTAACATTAATGTATGAACTAACGAGTATTATTACGACATGTTACAAGTTGAAATTAACATTAAGCGCATTACAATAACTGCATGTATTACATGAACAGCAGTAACTTATTGCAGCTATTAGAATAAAATATGAAATATTATAATATGTGTTTAATATAAAGTTCACATAGTTGCATTAATAGGAATAATAAATGAGATAATTCCTTATGCGTACTGTAAACATGAATAACGGTCAACTGTATTTTTATTAAACACTGAGAAAGATGATTAAATGCTGTACAAATACTCACTGTTCGTTCATAAATCAGGAAATGAGACCTTACTGTGAAGTGCTACCACTGTAATAATGTGTGCTGAGATGTTTTTATGTTCATATATTATTGATAAATATTTTTAACTGACACATTAAAGGAAAAGTTCACCGAAAATATCTATACAGTATATATATATATATATATATTTCTGACTTTATCTATCACCCTCATTTGTTCCAAACCTACATGTTTTGTTTGTTTGTTTCGTGCGGCTCATTTAAAGGGACTTTTGAGACTTACAGCACTTTTCCTGATCTTACATATGAACACATACAGGTTTGAAACGGCATGAGGGTGTAACTGTATTTTTGGCTGATGGGTGACTCACACTCACAGAAGAGCAGACGCCATCATGTTTTGAATGATTGATGTGTTTGTTTCCGGTCTCTCTTCCGCTGCTGCTATTGGCTCAGAGAGCGCAGGAAGAGAGTGGGGGCATGTCCTGTACCGTACTGTCACTCCTGAATGATGTATGCAGATTCTCATGTCAACCAACCCAATAAAAGAGCGAGCACACACACAGCTGACGTTCCTGTTGTCCAGGTCTGAGCGCCTCTACATAGAAATGATGTTTTATACAGAGTGCATGGGCGTCCCGCAGTGTTTGTGCCACAGATCGATGGCTTTAGTGACGATGGCGTCTGTGTTCTCCTGCGGCATCTGTACAGAGACACCAAGAGATCAGAAGCTTCAAAAACAACAGAGAAGGGAATTTCCTGGATTTAATACTCTATTCAATATCTGTGGCAAAATGTTATTTAATATGATTTATAAAATAAAATAATATAAAGTTAAATAACTGCTCCTCAATTAAAAAGTATAATAATAATATATTTACACACCTTTTTATAACTGTAAAAACCAAAAGTAATATCTTGTTCCTAATAATGCATAAAATTGTATTTAAATGTAAATATATACATTTATAAATGTAAAAATAAATGAATTTATATGCAAATTAAATTTAAAAATAAAGTAATACCTTGTTACTAATAATAATACATTTTTATTTAATATAAATTGTAAGTATAAATGTAAAAATAAATCTAAATGAAAAATTCTATAAATGTACATATGAACTAAATGTAAAAAAAAAGTAATGCCTTGTTCCTCAATTAAAAAAATGGTAACTTACTTATATAATTATTAATAAAATGCAGTTTAATACATTACAAAATACTGAATACTTTATAAAAAAAAGTGTGTTCCTGGTTAAAAAATGGCATTTCATATAATATTAATAATAGTAGTAGTACTTAATATAATAAATAAAAATAACACAATACTTAATTCCTTGTTCCTCAATTAAAACATTAGTTCAAATATAACAGCTTATGTAGAAGCCTATATAAATAAAATAAAAATCTAAATAAAATAAAAAAGTCATTACTTGCTGAATTAAAAACAGCCATATAATAATGATGGCACTTCATTGAATTAATAAAAATAAAATGACACTAATAAAAAATATTTGTTGTCCCTCAATTGAATAATAATATAATAAATAAAATACTGTTATTTTATTGTGGTTGATGTAATTATAAGATGAAGAAATTTGAAAAGGGTCATAATTTAAAGAATAATAAAATAATTAACATGTATTGCACCCAGAACATTTCTTTACAGGAAACAAACCCTTCATGATATGTAACTGAAAGTGTGATATTTGCGGCTCACATTAGACAGGAAGTTGTAAACTCCATTCGGGTCATTCATTCCCATCAGCATGATCTTATGGCTGAGCAGAATCTCCACGGCAACAAAGACCAGGATCTTACAGGAGCCGCTGATGACTTTGTCCCAAACCCTTCATCATCGGCCAATCACACAAGAGCACAAAAACAATGATCATTTTCAATACTGATAACGATTTATAAAACTCAGCTGCACATCACAGATATGAATTACATGTTAACAGATATTCACATAAAAAAAACAGCTGTTTGAAAAAACTATTTCAGCTTCTCCTGTATATTTGAGAGGAGCCAGTAAGATGGCATGGACGTCTCTCTGACCTCTGTAGGCTGGACTCTGGGGGTAAACAGCCAGCGAAGCAGCGTCTGAACCAGAGTCTGTACGGCAGCGTGTGCAGAGCTCCAGACATCTTCAGATGAGCCAGAAGAGCTGCATCCTCCTGAGACAGGAAGTGCTCCAAACTCTTAGGCTGAAACACAGAGACCGTGCTTTCAATGCAAAAAAGATTTAGAGAAACTTTACATCAATGTGCAGTCGCACAGGACTGAAGAAGAACTGAACATGAACCATTTCTGATTCAAAACATTGAATACTGTTGATCAATAATGGTTAAAAGAAAAACAACTTAAACGATTAAACACTTGAACATTAAAATCCTAAAAATTATTATAAGAACAGCTGCTACCATTTATTAATATGTCCAAAAAAAATCTTATATTAACAGAAAAATCATTAATAAATAAATATATGTATATAAAACATACTTTTTACAGGTTAAAATATATACATAAAGTAAAAAAAAAAGAGTTTTGGAGGATGGGTACTGAACAATTAAACCTAAAATCTTAAGTAAGTAATAATAACTGTTAATATTAAATGTGTCAAAACTTAGAAAACAAAACTTAAAAACTTGTTCTGGATGGATGTTAAATTCGAAAAACCAAAATGAAAAATGCATAAAACAAAATAAATAATCTTAACAATAATAATAACTGTTATTATTTATTGTAGTGATACAAGAAAAAAGAAAAACACTTAAGTTCAAAAATCATATTAAAAAACAATGATAATATATAAATTTTTTATTGTGTCAAAAAGTAAAAGACAAAAAATTATTTTGTGGATTACGTGTTCAATAACCGTCCAGAACAAAGTAAAAATAATAATAAACTGATATTACAGCATCAGCAAATAAAAAACAAAAATCTGCATGTTATTAACTCCTAAACCAAAATAAATAATAAAAAATAATTAAAGCAATATTACTACTCATGAATCACCGCTAGTATGTATTACAGTGTTTCAAAAAATAAGTATTGAACAATGATAATATTAAAAATGATATAACATTGCAAAAGTACAAATATGTGTAATAATTATAATTATCTATAAATTAATATTAATAAAAATAATAAAACATTATTCTATTTATAATTATTGTTATTTTTTAAACAGGGAAAAAAATTATTATTAATAAATAATATTAAAGGTAAAAGAGCAGGTAAATACATACCAGGTGAGGGATGGAGTCTCCAAACTTGATCTTGAACTGGTTGACGAAGCACCTGATGAGCCAATAGCAGTCGACCGAGTCATCAACAATCTCCTCCATCGCTCTGCTGATAGCCAGGAAGTTTTCATCCTCGTCGTCCTGAAAGAAAACCAGCAAAATCTGTTCACAGCAGCCAGTGCTAACTTCACAAGGCATTCAAGGCAATCTTAGGGAAAGCTGCATTGACATTATCTGCATAACCCTGGAGCATAAGGGTCAAATTACTGAAATGGTTTGTTAGGACCGGACAAGATTTGGAGAAGTGTACAAAGCTCATCGTTCTAAAAAAGCGAGGTGTGCTCTGATTGGACAGCTATCCAGTGCATTACAGTGCCTTGACTTGACCTGGCCCGAGGTTCTGATTACCCACAATCCCACAGCTCCTCACCGGCGGCCTGAGCTCGCTCCTGCGGGGAAGCTGTCTGCTCTCCAGCTGATACATGCGCAGGTAGACCTCCGTGGCCGGGGTGGACGAGTGGATAAAGCGCATGGCTGTCAGAGCGCCGCTGACATCATCAAACTGCTCGAGACGATAGCGAGACACCAGAGCGTGAGAGTCAGTGTGGGGCGGCAGGATACCTGCAGACAATGGAACCACATGCAGACGCATTCCTGTTATTGTTTCTGTTCTCATGTCAGATATGTATGTGCGTCAAAGAAAAAAAAATATATATATATCAGACAAGTGATTTTATGTCCAAAGAAAGCACATTAAATGTAATTTAAAGTCTACTTTTAAGGTTTCAAATACATTTTTGGAGAATAAAATGTCAAAGGTTGGTTGAAATACTTACATTTTCACTCAGTGTAACACAATGTTTATGTAAAAGTTCAAACAACATGCTTATTCTGACTTACAAATTAAAACATAAAAGATTCTTACTGACATATGGGTAAAACCTAAGAAACTAATAAGTGTTTGAGGTGAAAGTAATACATCTTTTAATATATCATAAATAGACTTTTGATGTAAATATGCCTCACAAAACTTTTACACTGAATGACATTTTAGTGGGAAAATGTTTAATGGTCTGTATTTAAATTTAAATACAGACCTTTTTAATTTTGTGGGGGAAACAACAAACATTTAAACCAGTATTACACTTATTATTTTTTGGTTGAACCCTTTTTTGTTTTTGATCCATGTATACAGTATATACAGGAAAGTATTCAGACCCCCTTAAATGTTTCACTGTTTGTTATATTGCAGCCATTTGCTAAAATCATTTAAGTTCCTTTTTTTCCTCATTAATGTACACACAGCACCCCATATTGACAGAAAAACACAGAATTGTTGACATTTTTGCAGATTT
>JAUCNO010000386.1:1187841-1204358 GCA_032353835.1 Enteromius viviparus | reverse complement strand
TGAAGAGTAAACTGACAGAAGCAAACACTGCACAGACATCAGTGTGTGTGTCGTCCACATACAGCTGCTCTCTAACTTAACCTCATCAGACATGAAATACTCCAAAAAATACTCCAAAACATACGTATGCATAAGTTTAAGACTCTACACTGGATATAAAAAGCATTTCAGTCTTTAGTAAGTTTGTCAGTGTGTCACTTAAGTTTTATATTATATATACATAAGTTTTAATCTACATTTTGCCATAAACTGTAATAATGCAGTGAGATTTTATTGCTCCACACACATGAAGAAACACGACCAACTGAGACTAAATCCAGAAAAACAGGAGAAAAATGTCTCCAAGATGCTTCAAGACAGCTACCTGCAAAGCTACAGTACTGTTAAAGGTTTCAGACACATGCTGTCAAAAACAAAATGTGAACATAATACAAAAATAACAATAATAATAATATGATAAATATATTTTCTTATCAGTTAACTTCTATTAACTCAATTAAAGGAACATTTGTTGTGAGCATGCTTTGAGTTTAAAGCAGCTTTTGTCCTCGAGCAGTTTCTCAAGAGCTTTCTTGAAGCGTCTTGGAGACACAGTTCTTCTGGATTGAGTCTGTCTCAGTTTGTTGTGTATCTTTATGTCGTTCCAGAGAGACTGGATGATGTGTTGAGCACAAAAATCTCACAACATTATTACAATTAACGGCAAAATGAATGTTTGGAAACGTAAGCTGATCTTTCATTCTGACACGCTACCGCAGATATAACTGAATTAAAACCGTTTTTAGCTGGTCAAAGTATTAATGCATTTGGCCATCACTGTGTATGAATGATATTAACGTTCTCACCCAGCAGGACTTTCCACACGTGTATCCGGTACATGGAGGGCAGAGGAAACCTCTGACTGAAGGTGCTCAACTTCTCCACATCTGAAAACCACAGCAACGAAACCAGAGAAACACGGATCGTCTGTGAGCTCATATCACAGCCATTTATTCTCATCTCAACTGAGACATACACAGCCCTTCACAGTTATAAACCTAAAGAGGAAAATAAATACTAATGTATAGTAGAAAAAATTAGTACTTTGTTACTGATCTGATACGCACGTCATCGAACATTTACACCAATATTTCAAAATAAAATAACGACAACTGTTATTTCTATAGAGCCAAAAAAAAAACAAAATAAAAACACAAAAGAATTAATGATTACTGAACACCAACATTAAATTATTATTATTCATTATTATTGTTGAAATAGGTAAATCTATTCTATATGATTAATGAACATTCAAACAATAAAAATAATTAATTTATTGTTATTATTTATAATATTGTTATTAGTAAAGTGTCAAAAAAACAACACAACAAAAATAAAAAAAGTTATTTTATGGTGTCTCTAAATGTTACACCTTTCTTCTTATTAATGCTTTTAACAATAATAATAATAATAATAATTATTATTATTATTATTATTATTTACTTTGTTGAAAAATTACAAATCTATTTCCATGATTACTGAACACTCACATTAAAGACAAATTATTAATTAATTAACAACAACAGCAACAATAATATATTTTTTTTTATTCTTTTAAGATATAATAAATTAATGCAACATAAATTATTATAAAACATTTATTTTAAAATAAAAAGAACAAAATATCTTTTCTAAATGGTAAAAAATGTTAAAACCAACAAAATGGATAAAATAAATCATATAAATAAATACTAATAATTGTTATTATTACAGATTCATAAGAAAATATGTACACATTTATTAAGCATGTTTACCAAAAACTTAGACCGACATTACAATGTAATATAAAATAATAACAAATAATAAAATAGCTGTTATTTGTATTATTAAATAAATAAATATCTAAATAAATTTGAAAACAAGACCAAGGAGACTCAGTAGAAGGAATATTTGGACACCTGTGATGGCTCTTACCCAGCGGATTGTCCTTCAGCAGGATCTCAAGCGACTTCTTCTCCTCCACTCCTCTGAAACCCACTTTCTCATAATACGCCGAGCGGAAGTTTCTCTGAGGATCATCAGCCATGATCACTGATGTGAAGCTGAAATAGAAAAACAACATGGTTTACCCATACCGAAGGTGACACCATATCAACCATCTGACTGTAAATAACACTGTTAGATCACAGGTCACAGTTTATACAGACACAACAAAGGTATTCAAATATTTAAGTGCTCAGCACTGCATTGATACTGAATGAATACCAAGACACGTGTCCATAAATTATATAATAAATATTTACAACGCTTTGCTAATAAATGCTACAGCATTAAGTCAACAGATCAACTGTGTACTATAGTATACTTTTTATTAATAATATACCCAATAGTTGTAGGAAACGTAGCAAATTATAAGGTTATTTGTTTGTATCACTATAGTTGTTATAGTAACACAGCTACTATAGAATTACCACAGCAAATTAATTCAAGTGTTTATTAATTAATTAACTAATTAATTAGTTCAAAACCACTGTAGTATTTACTATAAATAACTATAGTATTTTTAATGTACTTATTTTGATTTTTAACATTAACATTTTCAAAAAATACAAGTTACAACAGCTATTACTACAGCAGAAGAACCACGGTAAGTTTATGTAAGGCATTTTTGGTGTGTTGATCATAAACAATGTTTTAAATATTACAAAATACCTTAGAGAGCCGATCTCAGCGGGCCTCCGCGGTTTTCCTCGGACTCTTCAAAAGCTTTATCAATCAAACACCTGGCTGCAATTCATAATCAATACATACATGTTGGATTATTATCCTTATGTGAAATACTGCAAATGTGTACGTCTGTAAATGCAGCTGTCTGCAGTCTTGTGACACCGGAAGTAATTCACGTCCTCGTGTTGTTGTACTTCCGCGTGTGTCCAGCAGGAGGCGCGCACACAACTTGGCTTCAAGTTGGGCAACATACATTTGCTTTCTTAACCCTCACAATACATTTAAAACTGAATGACTGCTCAAAATTTGTGAGACATTGATCTATGCTAGCTCTTCCGGGAAAATTTGTCCAAAATTCGCTATATTATTTTCAGATCCCCAAGTTTAAAAAGTTAGCTAAATATTTTTGGTAGCCTAAATACAATCATTGTACGTGATTAATGTTGCACCACAGCGCACGCATTACACAATAAAACATTAATCTTGGACTTTTCAATTATTTTGCTAGTCTGCAAACTAGAAAAATATTTGTGGGACTAAAAGGTAAAGACCCACTTGTTCATAAAACACCGTTTTCAGTGCAAAACATCGTCCCACAGGGCTTTAAAATCTTTCTTTTCCCTGACATAAAATCATAGAAATTCTAATGGTTTCCATTAAATACCATTAGGAACTTTTCCATCACAAAATTCCTTTTTGTAGTGTTATGGGCATTTTTCCAATAGAATTTCCCGTCCCACCCATAGATGCCATTATTCTATTAAAACCATTACTAAAATCAACAGAATTCCCTTTGTAACCATTAAATCTATTGCATTTTCTATTAGTTTTTTGTTGTTGTTTTTTCAGCAGGGTTGACAAGTAGTCAAAAACTATTTCTTAATGTAAAGTACAAACATCGTTTATGTTAGCTTAGTGACTTCCTTTTAATGATTTATTAAGAAGTTCAAACTAATCTTCCAAATAATTGTCCAATTATTATATAATCTTCCAATTAACAGTTTAATAACTAGCCTACTATTGAATAACTACTAAGTGATTGTCAGATCTTCATCCTCTGCCATTTTGGTTAGCTTGAAGCTGGTAAGCAGAGGTCAGGCAGGGTGCTATAGTTAACACTGTTTGTTATCATTTGGTTTCTTTAATATTAATCATATAAATAATAACAATAACATATGATGTCAGTAGTCGCGAAAGAACCTTCAAATCTTTATAATACAGTATCCTGGATTAGATTGTTTAGTCATGAAATAACTCTGCTTTAACTCCTAAATATAAAATTTTATACATAATATCAAAACATAGTAATAATTATTCATAGGAGTCATGCATTTGATGAAGTCTTTCTTTATTTGATCAATAAAACAGTAAGAAATATGTCAGACACAGTGTTAGAGTAACAAAGTAACTAAGGCTAATACAAAGGTAAAGTGAAGGCACTGAAACTTTTAAGAATAGCTACAGCAATTCAACAGTATTAGTGTAAAACCAAATCAGTAAAAAGTTACAACTTTACCCAAAATTTAGTGTTATAAACAACTTTTATCGGTTAATTAAATTCAAAAGCAGAAAAAAGCCCATAATGTGAATAAGCAGTAAAAAACTGTATTTTTTTTAATTAGCTAATACAATCAATATAGACCCTTGAAAAAAGGTGGTAAAAAAATGCTGATTAGTTTAGAACATTAGTGATTAGTTTAGAACATAATAAATGTTACTTTTTTTCTCATATTGTCAATCTTAAAATACTTTAATGGATAATTGTGTTGTATAACATTGCGCAGTACACAATGATTATTTAAGAGAGCGATCTAGAGCTGAAAGAGGTTCTGCTGTAGCTAAAGCTGCTGTATCTGGAAGACGAAGAGGGGGATAAGCTGTAGTCTATGCTGCCCCTTCGGGATCCGCTTCGAGAGCCTGAGGCAGATCCAGGGTTTGAGAGGTTGTAAGGACTGCTGATTCCACGTGATGAAACGGTGGAGGCAGGAAGCATGCGGACACCTGTGTTCTCCTCTGTCATGCAACCTTCCAGAGCCTCCTTGTAGGATATCCTCAGCTTGGTCTTGGGGCAGGTGAGGGTCTTGGGGTGGTGGCGGGTATCCTGGAGCTTCTGAGCCGATCTCATGTCCAGCCAACCGAGCTGCAAAGCCTCCTCAAGCGAACGTCTGCATCCAAGCTCTGGGTCGAACAGCCCGCCGGTCAAATACTGGAATTCAAGGAAGCGCTGGCCAGCTTCGTACGGCAACCATTTTTCCTTAACAGCCTCAGCAGCAGACATCTTACGCTTGGATTTCACATCTTCAAAACCAATATATGCTTTCTGGGCAGGTTTTATCCTGTTAGCCATTTCGTCATCAAGCACACCAAGTCGGGTTGCTTCTTGAATAGAAATACGACGGCCATTTTCAGGGCTCACAATCCCTCCGGTGCAAGCCTGAGCCTCCAGGAGCCGCTGCGCTGTGATGGAGTCAATGATTCCTCGCTTTAGAGCATCACATATGCTAATCTTCTCCAGCTTCTCTGTGTCAAAAACTGCTCCAACTGGATTCTGTTCCTCAATCGATTCTACTAACGGAGTCAGTTTGATTGACATGCTGGAGATATGCTTGGAGGTGTTTATTGAGGATGGATCTTGAACGATTTCTTGAGTGGAGATACTCTCGACTGTTTTAACAGTTTCAGTTTTAATTATCTGGCTTTTCGTTGTCGCCTGGGATGTAAAAGATGACGAGGCGACAGAGGAGCTGAGTGGTTTGCTGAGGGTCTTCGTCTTGTTGGTGATCATATCTGCAAGCTCTGTAAGGCTGAGATTTCCTGAGTGATATCTATCAAGGACATCTTGGTTAATCACTCCCTTAGCCAGCAGTTCTTTCAAGTCGTATTGAATGCCTGTTTGCATGTCCATTATAGCTTTACTGGTCGAGCCATCTGAGGCAGTGATAACCATTTCTTCCCACTCACATTCTTGCTGAGACAATTCCAAAAAGGTTTCGTAGTCTATAAGTTTCTTCTCGTAGGCTTCACGCACAGTCATCTCTTTATTACTTTCAGGATCAACAATCAGTACTCGTCTCTTCCTTGTGGAGTTCTTCTGCTGCATCTTTTTCTTGTCGTAAAGGGGCAGAAGCACAAGTTCTGTCTTCTTATCTGGAAGACAACGGCTCTTTAGCTGTAGGTAGGTCAGATTGTCCTCTGTGTTTGGGTCAAAGAAACCCTTTGTATCATCGCCTTCATCTTTTAGAATCTGGTTCATCTCTTCATCAAAGTAGCCCCTTTGGTACGCCACATCAACATCAATTCGGTGACTGTGTTTAGGATCAATGATGCCACCACTTGCAATCTGAGCCTCCAGCAGGCGAATGCCATGACCTTTCTCTATGAGACCACGTTCGATGGCTTCGAAAAGAGAGATCATCTTGTTGGTGCCTGGGTCTTTGTACCCAGTTACCGCTCTCTCTGCAGACAAAAGCTTGTCTTTGAACTCCACACCTACCAATTCTTTCTTGCAAGCCTCCTCGACTGTGTAGTACTCATTGTGAATGGGATCAATAATGAAGCCTGAAGCGGCCTGAGCCTCCAGAAGCTCCAAGGTAGTGCCTGGTCGCAGAAGCCCGTCCTTCATGGCCTGATAGATAGGCAAGGCACAGTCATTGGCCTCGTCATAAATCCCAGCGATGCATGTTGACCCTCTGAGATAAGACCGAAGCCTGTGTTCAATATCTTGGCTGGTAATCTTGCCCTCTTTCAGATGATCTATGTCCGTAGGTTGCAGCAATTTTGCATCCACCAGATCTGATACGCTAACTTCTTGGCGAAGTCCCTGGACAGTCATGGGTTTCTCAGGTGCTGGAAGCAGGAGCAAACTAGTACTGAGATCAGCCTTGCATCGCTTCTTGAGGGTAACGTAGCTGGCACGTAAATCAGTGTCGGGATCAATATAGCAATCAGGTCTGGCATTTAGAGCTTGATAAAGGTCCTCATCGACCAGGTCACGGTCCATGGCAGTATCTTTGGAAAGATAGACGCTGAGAATGGGATCAAGGATGCCTCCTGCCGCCTCTTGTGCCTGCAGGAGGCGCAGAGCTGTTTCCCGGTTAACCAATCCTTTCTTCGTGGCTTGGCTTACTGGCAAGAGTTTACCAGTTTTGGGATCCCTGAACCCAATGCAGGCGGCCTCTGCAGTCAACAGCTGCTTCTTGTCAGATTCATCCATAAGTCCATTCAGACAAGCCTCCTCAACAGTCATCCTCACATTTGCTCTGGGATCTATGATGTACCCTGTGGCAGCTTGAGCCTCAAGCAACATGTTTGCACTCTCGTCTGAAATCAACTTTTGTTTTTTAGCCTCGGTAAAGGTCATTTTGCCTTTAGGTCCTGCTGCCAACCCCGCAATGGCTCCTGTGCCTTTGAGATTGAGCCTGATATCAACAGATACATCCTCTACAGTCCGCTGGCCATTCATCAACTGATCAAATGTCACCTTGTCAATTACACCACAGTCGTGCAGCTGCTGGGCCGTGACCTTCTTACGGACACCTTCAAAGACCAGCGAGGAGGCGTCTGTTAGGTCTGTCTGAGTGTATCTGTTAGCACCATCTGGTTTCCGCTGCAGTTTCAGAAGCTCATTCTGCTGAGAGTCTCGAAGCGCCTGCATCTCTGCCCTCTCTCGTTCCAAGTTCTGCAAGAGCAGCCTGTAGCGTTCTTCAGTCTCCTTCAGCTGTGTTCTTAGCCTCTCCATCTCGACCTTGACAGAATTAAACTGGCTCTCCAGGCTGGAGCGCTCTGAGGTGTGTTGTCGAATCTGATCTTCATGAGTCGCGCATTTGGTCTTCCACTGTGTAAAATCCTTTTTGATCCTATCATTGTCCTCCTGCAGCTGTGATTTGAGGCGCAGTTCCGATTCCAGTGAGAGTTTGATACGGGTTAGCTCTTCTTCCAGCTTTTTCAAGCGCATCATATCCTGTTCCATTGTGGCCATTTTCTTGAGGAGGTCATCCCGCTCTTGCTCCAGGCTGCTGCACTGATATTGGGATGTTTGGATCACAGAGGAAGTCTGCAACAAAAGGAGCAAAGAGAAGATTAGTGTTTTATCATTTACGGTGATCATTCAGATTTTTTCAGATAGGACAGTGATTGGTTATTATATGGCAATGATTTATTATTCACTAACAATTTTAAAACAGGAATGATTGGTTTTTAAGCTAATTACATAGTCAACCCTGATCCTGGAGGGACTACGTTCCAGCAGGTATTAGTTCCATTCCCACTCCAAAATACTTTATTTTGTTTTCAGGTAATCCTGAAAAGATAATCCTTAATTAGCTGGATCAGTTTGTTTGATTAGGGTTAGAGCTAAAATCCAGGACAGTAGCCCACAAGATGCAGGGTCTGCTATGCCTATTCTAAAGAATCAAAATCACAGAGGGTACCACGAACAATAGAGGTCAGATTGATATGTCTTCAATGGATGCTGTTGTACAAAACAAGCAAGCAAGCAACATGACAGCTCGCAAAGCACAAACTACAGAAGTGTGTATTAAGATGCAAATCTGCAAGGTGTGGTGTGGAAGTAGGTCAAACATGCACATTAAGACATGCAAAAATATGGCAGTGACATTTTGCATGTCAAGACAGTAACTATTTATAGCGTGCCACATGAGAGTGATGCATGCAGCTGGCTAAATCTACGCATTTTAACTCGAGAACTCTAGTTTCTAGTTATCCTAGTACCTCTCTGGCTTGTTTTTGTACATTTTCTATCTCCACTTGCAGTTTTTCTCTCTCTCGTGATAGCTGTCGCATAAGCCTGTCATGCTCTGCACCGGCACGCTGGCTGGACTCAAGCTGTTTCTGCAAAGCTGCAATTTGCTCAGTCAGTTCCCGATCACCACGCTTTTTGTTTTTGAGCAATTCATCATGTTCTAGACGCATGGAGCGCAACTCCTCCTCCAGGCGGAGGCGATCTTTGGTCAGAGTTTCATTGAGCCTTTGCAGACGCTCAGTTTCACCCGTGCTTATATTTAATGCACAAGTCTTCTCTTCCATGCTGCGATTAAGGGCCTCAAAGCGCTGGTTGGAGTCTCGGACATGCCCCTGCTCCTGCGTCAGCTGTAGTTTCAAAGTGTTCATCTCGGCTTTCAAGGCTGCTAGGCTCTGAGAAGACACTTTGTGATCTTTCAAGGCACGGTCTAGGGCCTCCTTCAGTTGCTTGCATTCTTCATCCACATGCTTGGACTCAAGATGGGTCTCTTCCTGGCTCTTACGCAGCGTGGTGATTGTAGTGGTGTACTCCCGCATGGCCTGGCTACTCTTTTCAAGTTGCGCCTCTGTTCTCCGGCGCTTGCTGGCCTCCTCTTCCACCACTTGCCGCTGCTTCTCCAATTCACTTTCCAGTCGCTTCAGCTCCTCCTGGAGCTCTTGAATGCGGCTTTGTAGGCGCGTAATAGTCTGTTCAGACCGGCCCTTCTCAAGAGCATGGGCCTCCAGCTCCACCCGAATAAGGCTCAACTCCTGGTGGGAAGAGCGTAGTTGCACCAACTCCACATTACAGTTTTCATTCTTAGTTTTGAGGTCTGCCACCTCCCCTTCCAGTTGCCTGGTCTCGGCCTCTAAAGATCTTTTCAGACGTCGCTCCTCCTCAAGACAGCGTGTCAGACGGTTGATCTCACTACTCTTTTCTTGTAGTACCCGACTGGAGTTCTCCTGTATCTCCCTCGTTTTGTTGTCCGCTTCACGTTTCTGGGTAAACAACAGCTGTACTTGAGAATCCAGCTCATGCCTCTTTCGACCTTCCTCAGTACTTACAGCAGTCCGTTTCTTGATGTCTTCTTCCAGGTGCTTCCTCTGGGCCTCCTCCTGGCTGAGGGAGATACGAAGCCTTTGTAGCTGCTCCTTCAACTCCCTAGATTCTCCCTCTAATCTTTCAAACTCCAGACTCATGGAAGCAGCATCGCTTTCCTTCTGCAGTGAAAGCTTCTGTATGTTGGTCTGAGTAACGAGGATTTGGGACTCGTAGGTCTGTTTCACCTCTCGTATCTCTGTGTTGTGCTCCTGCCTTACCTTTGCCAGCTCTGCCTGCGCCTCCTTGACACGCTGAGCCTCGTCTTCCAACTCCCTTCGCAGACGCTCCAGCTCTAGGGTTCTTTCAGATACCGTCTTTTCCAACTCCATCTTGGCCCAGCTGGTCTGCTCCAGTTCCTTGAGTTTCTTGCGCATTGTTTCATCGTGTTCTTCCTGCAAAAATGTGTAGCGCTCTTCCACGACTTTCTTTTTTCTCTCCATTTCATCCAACTGTAGTTTGAGGCGACGTACTTCATCTGTAAGTTCTTGAAGGCGGTTGGTAGAAGAGTCCAGGCTCTCTTTTGTGGCCATGCACTTCATAGTCTCGGTCCTCTTCACCTCTTCCAGAGATAGCAGGTGTGTCTGTGATTCATTCAGCTCCTGCTTGTAGTTCAGAAGAGCTTTCTGCAAAGAGGCATTCGTTGCAGTGTGATCCTTGATAGCATCTCGCAGCTGCTGAAGTTCCTCCTCGAGAAGCTCAATCCTGGTATTCCGGATCTGCAAATAAACATTTTAAAATACATTTTTTAACAACATTTTATAAATGTTACAATGATACATTTACCAGGTATGTCCTTTCAAAGTAAAATCTAGCATCATGAAACCTTACACTGACATTTGGCTAGAACTTGTAAAACATAGATTAACATGACCAATGCTGGGTAGATAACTGCCAAATTTTAATCTCTTACTCATTCCAAATGACATGACAAAACTGTAATTACTAATGTAATCTATTACATTACACATGAAAGTAATGAAATCAGACTACTTTTTGGTTACTTTAAGATTGCTTATGACTAAATTTGTTAATCACATTTAAATTTTATTAATTTAATCATAAAATTAAAATCAATTAAACAGCAAAATCTAAATAAACACACAAAGTGAAAGATGATGTATTTAAATTCTTATAACATGTAATCAAAAAATAACTATTTAAAGTATTTTAAAATGTAATGTACTCTAATTAATATAATTATAATCTAATTATCTAATTAAAATAATATATATTTTTTTATAAAATGATTACCAGATTACTGAATATGATTGTAAAAAATAAAATTAATAATAAATATATAACAAAATGTAATATTACTATTTTAATATTTCACTGTAAAAAAAAAACATTTTTGATTTTATCACTCAAAGTGTCCTTATATACCTTCAGTTCCTCCATGTTCTTCTGGGAAGCCATAAGAATTTTGTAGTAATCACTTGAACGGGTGAGCAGTTCTAAGTAGTGTGCATTTAGAGAAGAGACCTGACAGGAAAAGACAAGTACGGAAAAAATATTGTTATAATAATACAACACTTCAATAACTGTAATGCTTGTGTGTCGACCAGGAAAGTGTGTGTTTGTAGGTGTACCTCTTCTGAAATAGAGGATGACGGTGACTGCAGCACTGTCCTTTTAATGGGGATGTTGAGTAAAGTTTCCAGTCCAGCGCTGTAAGCTGCCAACTCAAGCTCATAGTTCTACAGAGACATGGGTCAGGTTATTAAAAAGTGCTGTTAGACCTGAAATTAGATATTAGTACATCTGCAAACTACAGCAGTAGTTACTAAAACAATGAAGCCAAGTGAAAAGTGCTATGCAAACAGAGATGTAGTCAAAGTAGCTTTACAGAAAGTCATGATGCAATTATAAAGCATGAAGATACACACATATATATATATATATAATAAATTGTCTTTTAAAATGTCTTCTCACTTCTCACCATTTTCATTTTAGTTAACCTTTTGGTAATTTTGTTGGGGTTTTAGCTTTGATATATGAAGTTTAACAACTAAAATTAATGTTGCAACCATCTGAAATACAGTATTAAAAAAATTATATATATTACATTTTATTTCCGGTAACAACTGTTGTTGTAATTATTTTTATTTTGTTTCTAGTAAACTAATAACCCTGAACCTAACAATATTTAATAAAAACACAATTGCTCATTGTTAGACATATTGAATAATAATAATAATAATAATATAAAGATATGACAATATAAAGGCATTAAATAATATTAAGAGACACCACTTTTGATTTCAATAACGTTTTAATGTAGTAAATGTTAAAAAGTAAAAAAAAAAGTATTTTTCATTACTAGCATAAACAAATGAAACATGATTGTAAAGTGTTAGTCAGACATGGCCTAGGTTACATAAGCTGAAAAGAATGATAATTGTTTTTGTTTTGTTTTTTTTAAGTACTATATCAAATCATCACTGATTGGGATTTGCACTAAAAAAAGCAGCACATTAATAGAAACTGAAGGTGAAATACCTTGATGGTGTTTATGCAGGTTTCTCCATCTTTCTGCACCGTCTCCAACAGCTCTCTCTTTGCCTTTATATCAGAGTTTAACGCCTGCACATGTTAGAAAAGATCATTATGAAAGTCTGAAAAGCAGTTTGAAAGTGATTGTTTAAGTGATTAGTTTTCCAGACTCACTTTCTGTTGGTTGAGGAGTTGTGTGTAAACTGTGTTGTCATCGGTCTTAACGGCCTGCTGAGACTCGATCTGTCGCTGGGTTTGGTCGATCCAGCCGCTTAGATGAGAACTAGACTGCAGGTATCGTTGCAGATAAGGCAGGTAAGCGTCTATATCGTCCAGCCTGAGAAAACACCCTCGTTAGTGCACTCATTCAGGCCTACAGCTGACAAAAAACAGCTGCTCTGTTAGGCTGATGATATATGGGGCATCTTTTTTTTGAGCAATGTTGCTTGGGCACTTTCCCACTTAGATCAGTCTTGGGCGAATCTCACCTGGCTGCCCACTGATGGCAACATTAACCCTCTGGTGCTGTTCTGTCACGTTAGACCGGGAAAATACTATTTTATAATTTTTAAAAATCACTACTTGATCAGAATGGTACAAAACTTGGTACCTCCATCCATAGACAGCAGTCTATGGAGGGACAGATAGCTCACTGATATCATCAAAAATATCTTAATTTGTGTTCTGGAGATGAAATAAGGTCTTGTGGGTTTAGAACAACATGAGGGTGAATAATTAATAACAGAATTTTCATTTTTGGGCCCTTTAACAGATTAACAAAAGAAAAAAACTGTGCAACGACTAGGCTAGACTAGTTTTTGCATTTTACACTCTTAATGCATTTTATTTCTTTTATTTTATTCTTTATTTGATTTAATACTCCTGATCGCACAGAAGCCACGCACAGCGCTGTCTGACATTATTTAATCATCATAAAACTAAAATGCAACCAAACACTGTTTATTTTAAAAGGTCCACTATAAAATCAGCGTGCGATGCCCAAACAAAGATTTTTGCACATGTGAAGGGAAGCAGTGTCTGACCTGTTGTTGATCTGTATCTGGATGCGTTTCCAGCGGTCTGAGAGCTGGTTGACGTGCTCGGCGTACTGCGAGAGGTTGATGATACACCTGTAACGGCCCTGATCCGCCTGTTCGTTATACTGCTGGAGTTTATTCAAATCGACCAGCAGTGAATTCAGCAAATCCTTCTTCTGCTCCAAATCACTGCGCATACTCTGGGTTTGGAGAAAAAGCAGAGGTTAAAAGTCACATTGTAGAGCTAACTGCACTTCAGGACTTTCTTAATGTTTCGGTGTAAAAATAATTAACATTTTGTAATATTACATAATTAACCAAAAAAGATTCACTGAAAATTTTTTAATGAATAAACAAATAAAATGAAATACAAATATAAAATATTTGTGGTATTTTTCTGCTTTATTTTTCAGAAATATGCAAACATAATCACCTGAAGCTCTCTCTGGTATTTTTGCAGCTCGGCCGGGTCGACCGACGCCGTCTCTTTCTCTGTGAGCCGAGCTTCATAAACCTTCACCACATCTTCAGCCTTCAGCAGATCTTTCAGCAGAGACTTCAGTGAACTCAACCTGAAACACAGAACCAATACGAAACACTAAGGACGCCTGTAAAGTTTAATATTTAATAGGTGTTCACACCAGCTGAAATTTTAGCTCATGCATTCAATACAATTCCATTCATGTTCATTACAGTGGCATTACATTTTACATAGAACATAAAAAAAAATAGAAATCAGTAGAACATTTTAAATAGTAATTTTATTATAATATATGAAAATATATTTTAAAACATATACTTATATTAATAATCATAACTCCAACATGCTAATAATATATAAAAGTACAGAAAATTCATTTTAAATTTTGATTATGCAAATCTATTAATTAATATATATATCTGGTCACAGAGACATTTGAACTGCATTGTGTCATTACAGTGAAATCCATCTTCTGTGTTAGTGTGATGTACCTGTGCAGGTGAGTAGTAGTGTAGTTCTCCAGCTGAACTAGTCTCTGGTTGATGAGGTCCAGCTCTGCCTGCAGGTATCTGGCTTTATCGCTGTCCGCGGCGTCTTTCAGTTCAGTCTGAACATTGTCTCTCAGGCTCTGAAACTCAGCCTTCAGCATCTGTACGTCCTTCTGAAAGACCTGCACACAAACACTCAGCTGTAAACTCACGGCTCCCTCCCATCAAAACACTACATAGTACAGCTCAACAACGAAAAATGCTTGTTCATTATTTGTCTTATCATAAGAGATCGTAAGACTATGTTAACACATTTAATGGTCATCAACACTGTATGCATGTACGTTTATAACACTACACTCTGTATTTTATCACCAAATTTCCAGAAACTTTATTTAAGCTCAATACAAAATGCAAAAGGGAATGCAAACAAATATACATGAGGTAGTCTCCCATTTACTGCTCTTGTTCCCAACTATGATGACCTGGAAAAAAAGGCATAGTGGAAAATGTGTTGTTTGGCAGGGAAAGAGTTAACATCTACACCTGCCCCAAACCTAAATCTACCCTTCAGTCACAGTCATGCAAATACAGTAATCATGGTCGTTGGGCGAGAGTAGAAGGAGGCAGTATTGATGTGTACATGAGGGGAGGATGTATGTTTATCACCTGTGTGCTGGTGATGTGTCTTTCACACTCGTCCGGAGCGTCTTCTCCTAACGCGATGTACAGAAACGTGATGAGAGACGACTCTGAGCCATCCAGCTTCAGACGCAGAGCGTTGAGTTTGTTCAGAAGTTTGACGCTCACAGCCGCTGTGTATTCAGATCCCTCGCCTCGAGCAGCTGCCATAAACACAACACAAGACATTACGCGTCCATCCATCCATCCATGCAACTCAGGATTTTCCAGAAATATCTAAATATAAAATGTACTTGAAAATTGCTAAACATTTTAGCGTAAGATGTTAGTATTAGTATCCCTGCAAAGTTTTTACATTTACACTTTGTAAAAAATCTGTAAAAAATAAAAAATAAAATAAAAAATAATAAAAAATAAATAAATAAAAATAATAATACTAATAATAATAATAATAAAGTAAAAAAAAAAGAATAAAGAAAGAAAAAAAATCGATGCATACAATACAAAAAAGCAAAAAGACTTGCTTTTCATTTTAAATATCTAAACATTATTAAATCCAAACTTACTAGGGAAATAAAATCACTATTAGATCCTGTTTTCTGAAAAATCATGTTTATGTTTAATATAAGGAAAAATATCAGCAGAAATTGCAAGATAAATCAAAATAATGCAAAGATTATTTTAATCATAAACTCACTCAGAGAGATTTAGAAAACAAGATTGAATATCTTAAGTAATTGTCTTGATTTGGGAAATGTTCAGTATTTGTGCTTCACACTGACCGTACGTGGGCAGATCCACCACCAGCTTGCCGTAGTGCTGCGTAGCTCCTGAGTACTGGCTCTCGATGTGTTTTTGGTCTTCAGCGCCGAACAGCTCTGAACCCTGCGAGTGTTTCTTGAACTCCTGGAAGTGCATCTCCAGACTTCGGATCATGCTGCTGTACTCCTCCTGACCCATTTTGGAAAGCTACACACAAACAAACTCATTTTGTTGGTCAGTTGTTTTGATAAACATACATTCTGTGTGCAACTAAATCAGTAAGACATTTATACATGTAACTACTGCTAAATAAACGCTGATCTTTTGAACTTATTATTCATCTGTGTATCCGGATATCACAACACTGATAATAATCAGAATTAGAATGATTTCTGAAGGATCATGTGACGCTAAAGACTGGAGTAATGACGCTGAAAATACAGCAGCATGTCACAGAAATAAATTACAGTTTAATATATATTCAAACAAAAAATGGCTGGTTTAAATTATAATAATATTTCAGAATTTTTACACATTTGTGATTACCATGCTGATGGTGAGTGAGTTGATGCGGTTGATGTCCAGCATACAGTACTGCCATGAGATCATGCTCTTGACGTTAATGTACAGCTGATTCCAGACGGTTAGAACAGCCTCGTAATACTGAGAGTTCCTGCCAGAAACACAAACACAGTTTAAAAAAAGCAACTAAATCCTGTCTGAAACACATGCAGAAATACCTGAGATTATTCATGTTTAAAATACAGCAAAAACATTACAGTTTTTGCCTATTGCTTAAACACTTTTTGCAAAATTTGGCCAATTATGTCAAAACTCTACACACAAAATAATTAGACACAGCATTTGGAGATTAACAACTCACATCTACGCCAAAATGAAACATTTAACACTCCTTTTTAAAAATCTAATTCTTGCAACAAAACGTCTCAGGGTTATGTATATAACCCCTGTTCCTTGAAGGAACGAGGCACTGCGTCCAAAAACGCTTTGGGAACGCCTCCAGCGTGACCACGCTCTGAAACTGCTATGCAAACCGTCAAACGAAG
>JAUCNO010000386.1:1126498-1149987 GCA_032353835.1 Enteromius viviparus | reverse complement strand
ACTCTGTTGTTCTATTTGATAATGTTCAGTGCTTTGCTACAATCTGTATTGTTAAAAGCGCTATATAAATAAAAGTGTCTTGACTTGACTTGACTATTCAGCATGATTACCCCAGTCATGTGATCTTCAGTTCATCTAGTCCAGTCGTAGGCGCTGTGAACAACTGAAATACAAAACAAACGACTATAAAATCTTCTTTGTGTGAAATAATGTCAATACAATTTAATACATCCGAAACAGCATCAGCCCAGTGCTCTTGGCATATTTTGGGTTTTAACAACGATTTATTAAAAGTAACAGCAGTTGAAAATTATTTTATTTTTCCCCAAATTCTGTGTTTTGTTTTTTACATTTTTTCATTGATTTGGTTGGAGTGGTAAAATTGTGTTGTGGTAATGAAAGAGATTGTGTAACCTCTGGTCTCTCAGGGATCGAGCTGTGTTTGCCCGCCTGGCGTTTCTCCATGACCATGATTGCCAGTCTGATCATCGTGGGCGGTCAGCTGCTGATGCCCGGTCTGGCGGCTCTGTGCCGTGATTGGCAGATCCTGCAGATCGTCATCATCGCCCCGTTTGTGCTCATGCTGCCCTACGTCTGGTAAGTCGCTCAATAAAACAACGAGACACACACCACTAGTGAAATGCATGGGAACCCAGTCCTGTTTAAAAGCTGAGCTGCTGGTAAGGTTTTATGAATTATATTGTGTTTGTGGCCAATGAAATATTTTAACAGCTAAACTAGATATCCTCACGCAGAACAATATTCCAGAAGAATACACACACAATATATAATGAACATATTTTTATCACTATTTATATATTTATATTCATATAATTTATATGTACAGTAGTGCTATCAAACAGTCGTGATTAAATACACACAAATAATTATTTTTTTTTTTTAAGTTTGTATTGGAAAACAAGACAATTAATAGTCCAAAGTCTACCTATGCGGTTCTATTTTTTAACAAGTGAAATGTTCGGACTCTGTGTGTGATGAGCTGCAGTGCTCAGTTTATGGTCGATATAAGCATCTTTCTACTGTGTTTCTCTGCTCAGGATGTTTCCAGAGTCTCTGCGCTGGTTGTTGGTAACTCAACATTATCAAAGAGCCAAGCGACAGATGTATCGCATCGCCCATAGCAACAGCATCGACACAGCAACCGACCCTAGCGGCATCCTGTCAGGTGAGTTCTGCTGCGATTTACCTGCAACCCCTTAGACCAGGGGTCACCAAGTTCGGTCCCGGAGGGCCAGTGTCCTGTAGAGTTTAGCTCCAACCCTAATCAAACACACCTAAGCAGCTAATCAAGCTCTTACTAGGTAGACTTAAAGCTTCCAGGCAGCTGTGTTAAGAAAGGTTGGAGCTAAACTCTGCAGGACACCAGCCCTCCAGGACCGAACTTGGTGACCCCTGCCGTAGATGATGATGTTGATAATGATGATGATAGTGAGGATTAGGATGATGAGTAGGACTGGGCGATTTAATCGTCGATTTATTCATGTGCATTTCGTCAGCAAACTGTTTTTTTGATTACAGGTAAATCTCAATAAACTGTTTTTAAAATGAGCGGCAGTTGATACACAGAGCCATAGATCACTGGCGAGCTATGCAATATTGTCTTCAGAATCAAAAGCTGATTGAGATTTATCACTAATCAAAGAACTGGCTGACGAAATGCGCATGAATAAATCACCCAGCCCTAATGATGAGGATCATGGTGATGATGATGAGGGTGATGATGAAGATGGTGGTGAGGATGATGGTGATGATGAGGATGATGATGGTGGTGGTGAGGACGAGGATGATGGTGATGATAAGGAGGATAATGATGATGGTGATGATGATGGTTGTGGTAAGGATTAGGATGGCGGTAATGATAAGGAGGATAATGATGATGGTGATGATGAGGATTATGGGGATGAGGATGATGAGGTGATGGTGATGATGATTGTTGTGGTAAGGATGAGGATGGTGGTAAGGATGATGGTGGTGATGAGGATGATGGTGACGATGATGGTTATGGTAAGGATGACGATGGTGGTGATAGTGATGATGAGGATGTTGTGGTGATGGTGATTGATGATGGTAGTGGTAAGGATGAGGATGATGTTGGTGATGATGATAAGGAGGATATTGATGATGATGATGATGATAATGGTTGTGGTAAGGATGAGGATGGTGGTAATGATGAGGAGGATAATGATGATGAGGATGATGGTGATGGGGATGATGATGGTTGTGTAAGGATGAGGCTGGTGGTAAGGATGATAAGGAGGATAATATTGATGGTGATGATGATGGTGGTGAGGGTGATGATGGTGATGATGATGATAATGATGGTGATGATAAGGAGGATAATGATGATGATGGTTGTGGTAAGGACGAGAATGGTGGTAATGATGATAAGGAGGATATTGATGATGGTGATGATGAGGATGATGGTAATGATGATGTCTGTGGTAAGGATGACAATTGTGGTACTGATGATAAGGAGTATAATGATGATGGTGATGATGAGGATGATGTGGTGATGGTGAGGATGATGGTTGTGGTAAGGATGAGGTTGATGGTAATGATGATAAGGAGGATAATGATGATGGTGATGAGGATGATGATGGTGGTGATAGTGATGATGAGGATGATGTGGTGATGGTTGTGGTAAGGATGATGGTGATGATGATAAGGAGGATAATTATGATGGTGATGATGATGATAATGTTGATGATAATGGTGATGATGATGAGGAGGATGGTGATGATGATGGTGGTGGTTTGCAGAGCTGGAGACTGAACTGCAGCAGAAGCCGAAGACGTTCTGCGTGACTCAGCTGAGTGGAACCAGAAACCTGTGGAAGAACACAGTGGTTCTCTGCGTTAACTCGTGAGTGCTCTTCACTTTAGATCTCACTAGAACTGGCTTTATCTGTCAGGGCTTTTTGGCAGGTGAGTAGCACATTTCTAAACATGCAGTGGCAATGCATTTTGTGCGTTTGTCATATTTAGGAAGAAATTTGTTATCTATATATTTTTTTAGAAATCCATAGGATTTTCCACCAAAATTATTGTTAAAAAAAGAGATTTAAATAAATACATAAAAAATTTGTTACAATAAATAAATTCATGAAAAGTAAAATGAAGGAAAATAAATTCTTTTTAAATAACTAAATAAATAAAATAGATCACTAGACATATAGACATAACAAAATTAACAAATAAATACATTAATATACAGAGCCCCTTAAAGGACATGGTGGAGGAAAAAAATCGGGGTGGGTAAAAAATAATTCAATGTGGAAATTATAATTTTTTTTTCAAATCTTTTGCGTTCTCTCACAAAATGACTTGCATTCTCTCGCAAAACTTTTGTGTTCAGTGATCATAATGTGCATATATAACCATCAGCTGTCAAGCGCATCGAATATTGCTGTAGCACCACTTCAAGTCGAACACATCTGTTGTTCTCTCGCGAGACATTTTCATTGTGCTTCATGCTTTTGTTGGTACCCGTACAGACATCCTGTGTTCGACCTGAAGCGGCGCTACAGTCACCGGTCGGTGTATAACATCAAAGAACCGCGAGAGCGTTTGAAAGCTGATGCTTCCATATGTGCGTTATGATCGCTCTCGCTTTCGGTCGCTGCAGCATTGCCTCTAATGATGTAGAACTGCTCCATTACTGCTACCATACACTGGAAGCTTAAAGTAAACAGAAAGTGTGTATCTGAGCTCAATTGGTTATGCCAGAGAATGCAAACCATTTTGCGAGAGAACGCAAAAGATTAAAAAAAAATAATAATCTTTCCACCTTGATTTTTTTTTTACCCACCCCAATTTTTTTCCTCCACCACGTCCCTTAAGGGGCTCCATATTAATAAACTAATAAATAATAAATAAATTGGATTAAAATAAAAAAATACATAAATTCAGATTTAAATAAAAAATACAATGATGTAAATGCATAACAAAAGATAAAAATAATGGACAAACAAATTAGACAAAAATAAATGGGTCAAAGATAAAAAAGGGCTTAAGCATAAAAACAATACATGTAATACTGCTTTAAATTGTTGTTCACCCCCCAAAATTAAAAATAAAAAGTTTTCTGTTAAATTTGATTGTTTTTAATTTTCTAGACAAAAAATAAAGATTATTTTTTCCTTATTTAGTACATTTGCCTGCCCACTAAAATGTCATTCAGTGTAACAAACTTATGAGGCATATTTACAACAAAAATCATCTTCTGGCCAATTAAAAGACTAATTATGCTACTTTCACTCCAAATACTAATTAGTTGTCATTTTACTTTTTTTTTTAATGTGCCACTATCCTAGGTTTTACCCATTTGTCAATAAGATTCTTTCACTCATTTAAAACACAATAAAATTTAATATGCTTCCATATTCTTTTATATTTTTTTTCTTTTAAATGTGTGCATACCAGAATAAGCATGTTGTTTGTATTTTTACATAAATATTGTGTTACACTGAATGACAATGTATCATTTTTCAATCAAATTTGGACATTTTATTCTCCATAAACTTGTTAGAAACCTTAAAGTAGTAGACTTTTACTTACATTTAAAGCGCTTTAAATCACATATCAACATGTTTGACCCACATTATTCAAAATGATTGAATGAAATGAGATTATGCTAATGACAGTATGTTTGTTGTGGTCTGGACTCTCAGGTTGACGGGTTACGGCATCCATCACTGTTTTGCTCGGAGTGTTCTGGAGGGCAGCGCATCTCACCTGCATTATTACGCTCTCGCAGCGATCGCCGTCGTCTCCTGCATGGTGCTCTTTCCAGTGGTGGGCGGCTTCGGACGGAGAGGAGGGCTGCTGACCTTCATGATCATCACGGCCCTGGCCTCGCTGCTTCAGCTGGGTCTCCTCAACCGTACGTACAGTACATTGCAGTACATGACCATACACACTCTGAACTCCTACTAACACCTGTCTCCTCTCTCCTAACACAGTCATCGGCAAGTACAGTCTGTGGCACGATCAAGGTAATACAAAAATATTATGCATTACATATTTAATTGTTGTGACAGAAGAGAATAAACAATGATCAAATTTTAAATTTCAATAGTCATACACATTGTTAATGTAATACTGTAGCTGTAATAATACAGCATTAGATGTGCATTCTATGTGTTACTTTCTACTATGTGAAAAATGTTTAATTTATTAGGTCATTTAAAGTTTACATTAGGGAGAATTTTTTTTTTTGTTGTGCATAGTAAAAAAACACTTTATATTTTTAAAAATAACTTTTTAGGTATATATATATATATAGATACATATGTGTGTATATATTTAAATAAATTAATTAATGAAAATAAAAAGTACTATTGCTTGATAGTAACAAATTCATTTTGTTAGTTAATGCAATATTTAACATGCAATTGCTATAAACTGTGAAGCCTTTCCAGCATCAAATAATGTGGTCTTCAATAATACATTTTTTTTTTTTTAAATACATTTAATTTCTACTTCTAGAGTTTTTAAAAATTCTGTTATAAATTATACAGAAATTTAAATTATATTTGTGATATTTCCTAATAAAACACTTTTTTTAAACAGGTGCAAACAGGCTATATTATCCATATATTATATTTTATAAACATATTCTTTTTTTAAATTGAATGTTATTTTAATTGTATTTTTCCAACTAGTGTTACATGTATGTTAGGAGGATTTCCCCCCCCAAACCAGTTATGACTTAACAATATAAGGGATGTCAGTAGATTGAGTGAATAATGTTGTGAATTTTATGTTCCTTTTTGTGAAAAGAAATCACAAGTCAGTTTAGTTTTATGTATATAACGTATTTTAAAGCATCTACACAGAAAATCTTCTTGTTATTGTTTGTCATTTATCAAATTACAGCTTGATGATAATATAGTTACATTTTGTGACAAGATAATCAAGAAGTTGAGGTTAGGTTACAATAATATATGCAAGTTTATGAAAAAAGAAACATGAAACATGGCCCTGGACCACAAAAACTGTCATAAGGATACATTTTTAAATCATAAAAATAAAAATAAGCAATAAATAATCTTTCCATTGATTATCTGGTGTGTTAAGATAGGACAATATCTGGCTAAGATATAACTATTTGAAAAGCTGGAATCTGAGGGTGCAAAGAATAATCTAAATATTTAGAAAAATCACCTTTAAAGTAAATTTGTTTGTATATATATATATATATATAGTAGAAAATTTACTATCATGAAACCTGATCTTTACTTAATGTATTGTTTGTTATTGCCACAAATATGCTTATGACTGCTTTTATGCTCCAGGCTCAGATATTTTATGTAAAGCATACTTGCATAAATTGTGAATTTGATTTGGATGCCTGCACCAAGAACTAATATAAGAACAGTCTTTCCGAGATCTTGCAGTGATTTACTGATGTTGCTGTAGGTTTGAGAAATGCTGGATATGTATATTAATATATTGTGTTTGTTGTCTTAGCTCAGCGGGACTCGCTGAACCAGCGCTTCTCGTACGCGTTCTCCATCATCGGGATGTTCTCGTCTCATGCTGTCAGCACTCTCAGCATCTTCTACTGCGCAGAGATCACGCCGACGGTCATCAGGTCAGCACCTCTGTCCATCCGTCTGTCAGAGAGCTGAATAACCCACAACACTAAACACTGAGTTGAAAAAACTTAATTTACAATTTACAATTTTTTATTTATTTAAACTAATATAACAGTGAGTTGATTAAATTACTATATGTTTTGTTGTAACAGGGGAGGAGGTGTGGGTCTGGTACTAGCGAGCGCAGGTTTCGGGATGCTAACAGCACCATTAATGGAGCTCCACAATCAGAAGGGTTTCTTCCTGCATCACGTGATCCTCACCTGCTGCACTCTGCTCTGCATCATTTGCATACCGTTGCTCCCGGAAACCGCTGGCCAACCGCTGCCCGAGACTATCGCTGAGGGGGAGGGGCTTCTGCGCCGGCCTATTCTCACCGGAGAACAGCACCACCTACTGGCCAGGACCGAGGTCAGGGAGTATTCACGCGTTCAGGACACGCCCCTTCACCAGGTCGTCAACCCCGGCAACGGCTCGGTGGCTAGCAACAGCACAGCCAATGGCGTGAGGACTTCATGACGCCATTTGCTAAGAACGACTGAACGAAGAGCGATTGTTGAGAACAAGTTTCACTCATTAATTTTTTTTAAACTGCGAAACGCGACTGATGTCATGCTAAAGTGTCAAACGCCTCATTAACCAGCATCGGTGAAAAATTCGTGCCATTGTACAAACTTGAAATGTTATTTTAACTTGCGTTCAACGAAAGGAGCTCTATTTTTCAAACAGCCACTACCGAACAACAACCTCACGGAGGAGTTTCACTGATTTGAATGTGTTTTTTTGTATGTTTGGTAAACGTTTGGTATTTATTATAAGGACAGAATAATGTTGACAGTAAGAACAAGCGGACTTCGTTCATGTACGGGAGAATGTTTCCACCACAGGATAAAGAAATTTAAAAAAGGCACAACTCTGAATTTTTCTCGTAATTCTAAATAATAAAAGTCAAAATGGCCAAATATTTTTCTAAAAGTTAGAATCATAAGATAGAATCTCACAGTTGACGAAAAAAGTCAGAAAGATATAAAAATAAGAATCGCAAGAGTTAAAGTTGCATTTCTGAAAAAAGTCAAAATCGCAAGATACAAATTAGCAATTAAGAGAAAAAGTCAGAATAACAAGATTTAATGCCGTAATCCTGAGAAAAGTCAGATTTTTTTTCAGTTTTCAAAAATTGCGAGAAAAAAAATTGTGATATTATGAGATAAAATTGCAATTGAGAATTACAGAATTTAAGTCTTTTTTTACGCGATTATGTTCAAAAAGTCGCAATTACTTATTTAAATTGGTTTTTAATCCTGTGGCAGAAAGAAGCTTCCATATTCAGGACACACAAGTGTACAAAATAAGTGCACAAATTGTTTAGTAAACACTAATTCTTCTCATTTGTGGGAATGGTTTTTAACCGCAACAGATGCGTTTTGCTGCTGTTTCATGAATGAAGTTCGCGGTTCGTGTGCACCTCACTATGTTCAGGTTTTTTTAGTCTGTCTGTTTTGCACTAAAACAAACAAAAAAAAGCAATCACAAGTCGGCCAGATGAATCTGAACTGAGCGTGTGTGAAACCACGACTGGACAGATGATGGCTGGGGAAAAAAACAAAAAAACAATGACAGCACAACTTAATGGTCTGCTCTTAACCCTTGTGCGTCAATTTAAGAAGTTACATAGCTGTAAAAAAAAAAAAAAAAAGTCATAAAAATATTATATACTAATATTTATTTACACTTTCACTGGCATAGATCTTGTCTTGATCAAAACTACTAAATAAGTCATTTTCATGATTTTTAACCCTTTAAATGTTTGTTTATATAATGCCATTGTTGTTTTTTACTGAAGGATGAAATTATTTTCCATATACTAAATGCTAAGGATTTTTTTTGTCTTTGATATGTCAATGATAAGCAAGAATTAACATTGCTGCATTACTTTGTGCCCTGTCCAAAAATTATAGAATTCAGTTTGCATTTTTTAGGCAGAAGCAGAAAATCATAAGAATTATAAGAACGGAGTGAAAGCCTATTCATAAAGATGCTTATGAATAGGCTTGCATGCTTTGTGCTTTAATGGCACTGGGATTAAATATTGCCATTTTAATGATGTTTCAATCAAGACTTTTTTTCCACGAGGTCCTGAGTGCATCTATTTTTGTACCTAGTATAAAATGGGTTTATGAAAGGAAACGAGAGTGAATTACTAAGATTCTAATAAAAGTACACATTTTGGGCTACATTTACATTGTTTGCATTAAAATATGCAAAATTGTCAAAAAAGAACGTACAAGGGTTAACATGCAAACATTTACAAACCAATAACCAGAGTTACAGGAGTGAAACCTGTCAGGAACGTGCCACAGAACACATTTCACATCCAAATCCAAAGAAATACAATATAAATGAAAAGTAAATTATATTTTGCATCAAGAAAATTAAGCCTTTTTTATATCTGAAAACGTTTTTGAATTAATGAGAATTTAATGACAATCATTAGAATCATAAAAACAAAAAGTACAAAAGTGTAATCTGCAGATGCATTACAATAATAATTTTTTTTTCTCATTGAGTTAATGAGATTGGGCTGTAGGAGAAAATATCAAAAATGCAATTAATTAATTCAATTAATTTTTCTGTTTGGTGTGAAATGTGACCCGGACACTCACTTGTTTCATAAATGTGAACTCTGGCTGACGTGGAGCACGACCACCAGAAGGGCTGCTGATTGATTTCATGTATATTTAGCAATTATTATTATTAATGTGTAGAGTAGCAGTGGAGTAACTCGAACATCACAAAAGCTCCTGTTTATCCTCCAAGTACTGAATAAGAAACCAAATTAAGAACAAAAACGGTCTCTAACCGTATACCAGGAAGTGAATCAAAAAGTTTTTAAACAGTGGTTGCAGATATTATGTGTGTGTCCGTGTTTATACAGGATTCTGGGATATATATATTTATCTCTGAATATAAGTTGTCATTTCACATCCTAATGGCAGGAGTAATAATAAGAAATAAGCACAGAATCAATATTCATCATCTGTATAAACACTAAAGCACTCCGTAATACTTCAAATACTGATTAAAGCACATCATAAAAGCACATATGAGTCAATCTCACAAAATAAACAATTCCAGGTCATATTTCACCCCAAAAATAACAACGAAAAATGGCAAAGTATATTTTTCCTAAAGAAAATCAAGCCTATTTTTAGGACTAAAAATAGTATATTATTCAAACAAAAAAACTAATCTTTATGAATAAAAACAGTAAAAATCATAAATTGAAAGTGTCACGATGTAATGAAATCTAATTTTTTCTTATATTCTATTTTAAATTTGGCATGAAACATGACCTGGGCACGCATTAATGAGATTCGCTCAAACACAGGAGACTATTGTATAGTATCAGTGTATTTTTCTGTATTTGACTCACGTGACATTTTGATGATTAGGATTAAAAGAGAATTTCATACATGTTAATAGTCCATTTGAAGACATTGCACTTGTAAATAAATACCATTTTTTTTAATACATTACATTTTGTTGTTCATATTTTAATTACTGGCTTTTATGAAGGATTGTTTCTGCGGCGAAATAAAAATTTAAACTTTCTCATAATTTTTAATTAGTTATAAAAAGACTGTTTATATCTCCCAATTTTGTAATATAAAAATTATTTTAATTTTTTTGGAAAAAGTCAATTATTATTTTTCCATTAATTTAGACTTTTTCTCTTGCATCTTGTAATTCTGACATTTTTCCAAAGTAAAAAAAAAAACATTTAGTTTATTTTATTTTATATCCTATGGCAAAAACAAGCTTGTTTCTGGACCTTGTGATCAAAATATCCACGTATGCATTTCTTTATCTGTCCTCACACATATTACAGAGCAGAAAAAATGACATCTTCATTGCGTGTACTTTTAAGGATTATAATAATCAGCTTGTCTGAAACTGAATACGTTTTGCTTTAGATTTATTGAGCTATGTACAAAAAAAGCAAACAAAAAAGTGGCAGGTTAAACAGCAGACGTTTAAAACTTGTCAGGATGAAGCTCCATCTCCTTTTTGATTCTGTTCTCCACCAGCAGCGCTAGATTCGAGTCTGTCACAGGTAGATTGTAACTTACAAATACCTGTTTCTTTGTCTTCTTTGCTGAAAAGAAAGAGAAAAATCAATGCTAGAAACCAGGTGAACGCTAGGTGGGATCAACATCAGGTGTTTTAGCAGCTCTGGTACAGTTTTGTTGCAAACATTCATATTTGAAGACATAACTCGTCTGTAAATGACTGAACACACAGATCTGATGAGTTAGAGGAGGTCTTACTGAGTCTCTGTGCAAGAGAGCTTGGCGTCGTGTCTGACGAGTCACCCAGAACCACAGTGGACAGAGGCATTGAATCCTGGGAAATAAATTTAAAAAAAAGAAACACAAAATATGAGCTGCAGGAAACACTTTCATTTCAACTCTTAAATAGAAATACCCCCAGGCAAATATTATCAAAAAAAATAATTATTGCTTTAAACTAAAATTAAGTACTCCCAGCAATTTGTGTTATTGTAAAATTATACAAAAATATAAACAAATCTATTAAAAACTGTTAATTGAAATAAAATATAAACACTAGATTAAAATTAATAAATGTATATATAAATAAAATACATATGTATAAATGGTAGTATTACAATGGCCAAAACTAAAACTGAAATCGAAATCATTTTAAAGCCAAACGGAAATACTAAAATTACATAAAACAAAATGACTAAATTTGTACAGTTAACAGAAACTACAGATGTTAACTTCAAGTTAAAAACCTAATATAAATATTACATTAAAAAAAACGTAATTTAACTTAAACTATTAGAAATGTTGCATTAAGAAATAACTTAAATAATTATGATTAAAGTTACTAAAAAAAGATTAAACCTAAACTAAAAAAAAATTAAAGCTCAATACAAAAATGATAAAAGCATAAAACTAAATAATTAAACTTACGATGTAAAATAAACAAAAACAAACAAAACATTGTTTTCTTGAATATAGCTGAAATAAAAAAGCATTATCGAATGAAAACAATCTTGCTTGTAAACATATTATTTAAATTAAAAATGAAATTAACTATATAACAAATATTAAACTGACAAAGGCATATAGTCAACAACTAAAGTCAATTTTAACTCAAATAAATCAGTTTAGAAGTATCTGTACTTCATCTAAGTGTTTTTAAAATAAAATAAAATTTATTAAAATTGTTTTTTACATAATTATTAGTATTAAATGTTATTTAATATGAAACGTAATAGGTACTTTAGATTGTTATGAAAAACGCATTTTAAAAAAGAACAGTACGAGACACAAAAGCAAGTAGACACTTGATAAATTATATTTTAAAGCAGAACAAAAATTCTTCACTACTAACTGCCTCTGATAATAAACTGAATAAATTGTAATGTAAATACAATAATTAAAGCTAATTCTAAATATTAATATACACTAATAAATAATTGCTACTAACGTTAATAATAAACAAAGACAGATTATTATGATAAACCAATAATAAACCCATAAGATTCCCACAGTAAACACATGCAGGACTCACATATTTACTGCTGACGGCCAGGGCCAGATTGGACAGAACCGGGCTGGACCCGATCCAGAGGAAAAACCCGCCGCTAAGCTTCATCACATGGAAATGAACGAGCTGCTCCAGAATCTTCTCCGAGAAATCATGGACTGTGATGTGCTCCACGGGCGCCGGAGCGCCGCACTCACCGTTCAGAACCGTCTCCATCCCGATAAAACCTCACAGAACGGCCAGAGAACGCAGAAACCTCATAATGAAAGTAAAAACACGCGTCTCCTCCACACTTCCGCTCGCGGAGACACAGCAGCGCCATTATCCGGTCTGGCGCGCGAGTGACGTCAACAAAACGCGACCTGTTTTTATTTCGATCAAATAAATATTAAGACATCATTTTTCATTTAAATATAAACATTAAGCATTGCAAGTATTCATATAATGGCAAAGCATTTCAAAAATGGCAAATTATAATTATTATTATAATTATAAAACTAGTCCATATTACTCAAAGGCTTTATAAAACATATTCTGGTGTACTGATTTTTTGAAAGAAAAACAGTTTTAAATCTTGCTTTAAGCCCTTTCAGATCATAATGCATGATAACAACAACAAAAAATTATATACCATGGTAAATTCAGAATGACTTTGAACAGAGCAAGATGAAAAAAGTTATGCAAATAATGCTAATGTATTATAATACATTATAATTTAATGTATTATTATAAAATATGTCATTACAATTTTTATAAACTATATATATACGTTGTATGTTTTTTTGGCTATACATATATAATACTTTTATTATTACTACTATAAAAATAAATATAGCGTATAATAATTTAGCAACTTTTTAAATACACTTAAAAAAAATTATTAAACTAATCTCAATTTAATTACAGTTATGTATAATAAAATACAATTTTTATATAGATTTTTAAAATACAGTTTGATAAATAATAACACACATTTTTATTTAATATGAATCTATGATACTTCTGTTCAAAAACATTCATTAATACAAGTAGCGTTGCTGTATGAAAACTATAGTAGTTTTTCAAAGCATAGAATGTAGCTCCAGCACAGATTTGATGAAAATGATGATCATCAAAACTTTTGGAAACATTTATAAATCCATGAATATCTTCACCATATAATGCGTTTAAAACGAAAGCATTCAGGTGATGAAATGGCTCAAATCAAAGTATACTGGACAGTGGTTTTCTGTTATTAAAACACACACAGTATCATCCTCATATCCTCTGATGACTGCACATCAAAGCTCATTGCTGGGTCAGAAAGTCCTGCAGAAGTGCATTAAACTCGGAGGAATATCGCAGATGCAGGTTGTGCTTCCCCTCCAGCATCACATGCAGCCTGGCCAACACAAAGCAGCCGTTAACAGACTGAAGAGCATCTTCTGTGCATGTGACAGAGAGCCGTGACCTCTCACCTCGAGCCCTTGATCTTCTGCTGCAGGTATTCTGGGTGAAATGAAGGCACCATGGGATCTTTGGCCCCATGGATGATCAGCGTGGGACAGGAGATCAGCGGAAGAACTTCCCTGCAGATGTTACCTGATGACCATCACAGAGGATTTAGCATCATTTTTCTGCTTAGCTGTCAGAAAAATATCACAATGCATAAATAAAGGCCTGAAAAACAGACGTTTGAACCACTGAGTAATTTAGTCTTCAAATATTCCTTCGGAGCAAAGCATAAATAATAAAAATAAATAATAATATTTTATATTGCAATAAAGCAGTTTTTAAATTAGTGCTGTCAAACGATTAACAGTGATTCATCTCATCCAAAATAAAAGTTTGAATAATATATATGTGTGTGTACTGTGTATATTTATTATGCATATATATATATACACACATTTTAAACTTAATCTGCATAAACACAGCATCAAACCAAATATGCAAAATAATTTTCTTTTTAAATTACATCATACGACCCCTTTAAATATCAGGCTGTTCAGGCCACAGTCAGTGAAAGCGCTAATAGTGTGATTGCTAATTGATTATTTGTTCTCACCCTGTGGGTTTTGTTTAAAGCGGCTGATGCCATCCACCCATTTTTCCCACGTCTGACGGAAATACTGAGCACCGTACATCTGCTCCATTGGCCGCCGCATCCGCTCGCTCCACAACGACACGTCACGGATCGCTGAAACACACACACACACACACACACACACACACACACACACAGAAGCGTAAGAAATCCCTTAAGTTTGATCTTCCCACTAAAGGTTCTCCTAAACATTTTTAGCTAAGAGTTTTCTCTTAAAACATATTCACAAAGCTGCTGAGACAAACTTTTTCTAAGGAACAGAGAGACACATTCAAAGAAAGATTTAGTGCCTTTGGAGTCCTCTTTACTACTCTTAACATTTCACAGATTAAGGGATTCAAGTGCTAAAACGCTTTATGGAATACACGTAAAATCGCAAAATGTAGGAGCCCTCAATTTAGGACTGACACGCCTATTGTTTTTAAGATTTTCTCCTAAATCAGTGAGATATGAGCAACTTTTAGCCTTAAATTTTCATTCAGAGCAATACGAAAAGACAAACAAGTGCATTTTTTATATAAAAGACAATAATTTAAATATTTGCAGGACATTTTCATTCACTTTGAGCTGTGTTACACACTGCAAGAGAGCTCATTTACAATAATCCATAATGGGGGCACTTTAAGAAATGGGTCTAGATCTTCTCTGGTCTCGGCTCACACTGATAGATCTGAGCATCTTCTTCAGAGACGAAAGCGTTGGAGCCCCAAACCACCATCTTCTGAACGAGCGCGGGGTTAAACGCAGCGGCGATCAGAGCCGTGATGCCTCCGTCACTCCAGCCTGCGAGAGAGAAACGCCTGAAACCCAGAGCCTGCCAGACACAGCAGCACAGGAGCGAGAATCAGGAGATGCAGTTCAATTCAGTTCAACACATTTGGTTCAGTTGCTAAAAGCTTTTAAAAAATCATTTTGGGGGAAAAAACTGCTATATGTACGTCTATATTTATATTCACATATTTTAATAAACAAAATATTTATTTGAAATACATTCATGCATTGTGTGTGTATATTTATATATATAGATAGATAATACACATACATACATGATGGAAAATACTATGCTAGTCATGGTGGTCAGTTTAGTATCATAGTGGTTTTTGGGTAAAATGAGGATGTCAGAGATGATGGAAAGAAATATCTTTTTAAAATCTATTTCACAACACATTTCTACATTTTTTATTTGATTAAATTTTTTTAAATATAATTATACAAAAACTGCTTCACCGTTCTTTTAAAAAACAAACAAATATAAATATAATAACATTTATTTTAATAATAAATACATTTTAAAATTTCTTCACCTTTAATTTTAGGTAGACACACCAACAATTCTTTTAAAATTAATTTAAGCAAAATAAAAAATATTATTGTTGAATAAAAATATAATTAAATGCAAATAAAATAAATGATCCTTTAATGGAGGAAATAAATACATCAATAAACATTTCTGAACTTAATAAATAGGAAACACGTATTTGATTATTACATTGAAAATATTGTAATGAACGGACTCGACCGATAAGGTATTTCTATCTGATGCTTTGACATTTCATCGCTGCAGAATATTGTCAACATCAGTTTTTTGCAACTGGGTGATATTGAACTCTTTCCTGTCTTACTTGCATCAAATCCACAGCATCTTTGGCGTCTCTGTGGAAGAAATCAGGAGGAAAGTCTCTGTCTGGAGGACGTGAGCGTCCGTAACCCCGCGGGTCAAAGGCCACCAGCGTGAAACACTGCTTCTCCAGCTTCTCCAGCTGAGGAGCAAAATCAGTCTGAGCACTTCCTGTCCACACAGGAAAGGAAAATGACCCGAGTTAATGGATCCCTGCTGTACATGCATACAATACCAAACAGCTGACACACCAGTTAACTAAAACTACAAATAACACGCTTACAACTTTCAATGAGCTTCCATTTGTTAACATTAGTTAACTATGAAAACCACTTCTAAAGCATGTATTAACCTAATCATTTATTTTATTAAAATGAAGAAAGATTAACAACCAGTATAATATATAACGTACTGCTCATATTTAGTTAATATTTGTTAATTGTATTAACAATTGGGACCTTATTGTTTTGCAAATCATTTGTGTTAAATGCAATAAAGCTTAAATCAAATTCAGTAAAATACAAACGTTATTTGTTTAACATAAAACCCTTGAATTAACATTTTAAATTGACTGAAGTAAAATATACTGGATTACTACAATGAGTAAATGATTTATGAAAAAATTGTTTACATTATATATGTATGTGTACATTTACTATAAATATAAATACAAACAAATACATATTTACATCTATATATGTATGTCTATATTTATATTCATATAATTTATATTAGAAACATTTAATATAAAAAATACATATATTTTTCTGAAATATATACATGCATTGTGTGTGTATTTATATATATACACATAATACACATACATACATCATGGAAAATACTATGCTAGTGTTGTAGTCATTTAGTGGAAATAAAAAATACTTGTAATATAAATAAATAAAAAAGACAAAAGCACATGAAAAAAAAATTCACTGAACACAAACTAAATAGAAATATTATATTATATGCAGTATTAATAAATACCATATAATAATAATATGACAAGAATATTCCATATCAGTATATATATATAGTGATATATATATATATATATGTGTGTACTGTGTTTATTTATTATGTATATATTAATACACACACATAAAGTACATTTTTATATTAGGGTTACACACACACACATTATATATATATATACACACACGCACAGATTAAAATGATTTCTATATCTATCTGTATTGTAATAATACAACAATTTGTTCAGGCTTTGTTCATTTCATATGCTAGAATCAGATTATTTTTGATAGTTTATTATTAAATATAGGTCTTTATTTTATGTATAGATAATAGCTGTTGTTGTTGTTACTACTACTATTGTATAAGACCGTGAATTCGTTCATGAATTCATGCTTGTCTACAAAGCTCACTGATGTTTTTAGAATCATTAGAAACACAAATGCAGTCGAAACAAGCACCGACTGTAATGTAAATATGAATAATAATCTAGCATCAGATCAGACCTAAAGCTCCAGGCAGCAGCAGGACGGCGTGTTTTCCTTCTCCAGTGCGCTGATAATGCAGATTCACTCCATTCACTGACACTTTAGCAGAGACACACATGCTGAGAGAGAGAGAGAAGAATGAGGAAATAACTAATTTCCTTCCAAACACAGACACAAACACCTGCAGGCTGTGACCTGGCGCGCTTTACCCGTAGAGTCGTGTCTGTGTGACACAGAGTCCAGCTCGACTGCAAACGAGCCTCGCCATCTCAACAGAAACACACAGAGCCATAAATATAAACACCCGCGTCAAATCACACACATTTATCCGGAGCTGGAATGAGTCTTCGATTTCAACTTCTGCAGATTCCACACACAAGGACAGCTAACAAATCGAGAGGGAACGCGATTCAGTTTCGAATCGGTTCGCGAATCATTTGATTCACTTTGGATGAATCTTCTGATTCAGATTCACACATTTATTTATTTATGACACGTCCTTACCAATATCAGCCGCTAGAGAATTACTACATTTTGTTCAAACAATTAAATGTCTTTTTTCTGCCCCAACAAAAATCACCCTTTGTATAAATAAAATTCACAATATTCGTTTATCTAAACTAGATTTCGGTATATTGTTTATTTAATTATTTATTAATTTATTACTAAGCAATAATAAATAATATATTATTTGATGCTAAACTGGATTTTGTATTATTATTATTGCCACCATTCTAACATTAATACTACTACTAGTAATAGTAATTAAAACTATAAAAACTATTTTTATTTATATTATGAATATTACTACATTATAAATTATATTTGACTGCTACGTATTTCTGTAAATGTAATTTTTTTCTCTGTGCTTGCAGTATTTGGAGCTCTTGTGTCTCTAATATGCACATGTGAAAGCACAGCTAAGGCTCTGGAAAAGTTGATAAGAGTGTTTCACTTCCCAGGGGCTCAAGGCTGGTCTGCGCAGGGTTTCATTCGCCATCATCTGCTAAAGGCTTCTGTCCGCAGGTGCTGGGATCCGAGGGGCCGTCCCCGACCAAGCCTCTGGCCCCTTCGGTGTCCCCCGAGAGCCGTCATTCACGGACAGGACAGAGGAATGTTTACATCTGTGTGCTGAAGTGCATGTGCTGCAGAGAGAGCGTGGGGAATTGAAGGGGGTTTTTGTGATATTTTCAATCTCCAATATGAATAACAGCCCTCAGCTCAACCTGAGCTCCACAACAAACAGCCCAAAATTTTGTTTACAGTATATAACACATATATTTATATATAATATAAATTATGTAAATATAAATAGATACGTCAATACGTGTAAATATTTTTTGGAAATAGATAACATACATAATAAAAGTATGTACGTATTCCACACACATATATTATGTAAACAAAAACATTTTATCTCTGTAATATATTACCCAATAAATATATATATATAGCCATATATGTTATTATCTAGCTAATATAATTTTCACATAGGCTACTTAAAGAAGTTTATAACATATATTAAATCCCCACAGTAAAATTTGTATATGTGTTACTTTTTTTATGGTATTATATTGCAACATTATATGTGACCAATATAGCCTAATGTATGGCACTATATTTAAACAATATTATATACAAAAATCTGTATTGTTTTTGTATTTTTTTCAAATGCATGTCTATCTTTTCCATACGGCATGAAATGGAAAGGTTTTGGGATGGATATACAGGTGCATGATTTTTGAAAATGTTCTACATATGCATATTTCTATAGATCATGAGATATATAAGACTATATTTAAAGCATGGCACTTCTAAATATATTTGGGTATGTAGGTAATCATTTTGGCAAGTTGTCAGATTTTGTTACAGTCTATGCAATATTAAAGCAAGGCCTGTGCATGCTGCATGTGGTTTCTATGAGAATGCATGAAATCATTTTCACTGCTAACCTGATGTTGAGCTGTAAACCCAAATTGATATCCAATGCATGCATTATTATATGATGATATGATGTTTGATCTGTCTCTAAGGGCTCCATTGAAGGCCAAACCCTAACCTCAGGCTTGAGAACATCTGTCCAAGACACAGAGCTTCTGGCTTCCTCTAACCCAGCACATTTGATTAGGACATTTACTGTTTCTTGCTTTTGGGACAAGGTGTTGAACTCTTTTAGCAACTTTTGGTTTTCCGGTTTTTCTTTCAGTTCAAATGAGAAAAGCCTGTGTGTGTTTTTTTGGCATGTGTGAAAGAATATGGCAGCAGCTGTTGCTGGATTTGAGGACAGAGGGGGGCAAAGGGCTCTGTTGCCGGGCAAAAATGGCTGAATTTAGCAGCACCTGTTGACACCAACATTGCTCGGTTTGCAGCAGGTCTGATGGTGCATTCACCTGGTCAAGAGCTCACCGATGTCTGTGCACAGGCCTGCAGGGAAATACCTGGCTATACTGTATGCTCACATTAATCACAGAAGCAATGATAGACATGCAGAAATTAGGAAATAAAATTTTTCACATAATTCACATAAAATACAGGTTCCAAATACAGGTTTCCACAGAAAAAACAATTGTTGGTTTGATAATGGTGCATTTAATCACTTGATAAGTACACTAAATAGATTAGAGGGATGCTTTAATGCTCTTTATTGGCACTGGTTCCATGGAGAACATCCAAAGACTCTTTATATTCCACAAAGCCTCTTTGGAAAGGAGTTCTTCAGAATGTTCTTCTAAGAATTGTTCATTCAAAGACTATTTGGGAAAATCAAAAGTTGGGTTTTCACAGCAATGACTAAACCTTAACATTTGTTTTCTACAAAAACCTTTCAGCGGTGGAATGGAAAGGTTCCACTGAAGTTATAGGCTCTATATGGAACCAATAAGTCCAATGAAGAACCTTTAGTGTTTGATAGTTCCACGAGGGATGTTTAACATCCATATAGTCTTTACATTCCATAAAAGCTTCTTTAAAGTCGATGGTTCTGTTTTTCTCGCACTCTTGAGTTTTAAAGGTTCCAAATTGGAGCGGAGACGTCATAGAAGAACCATTTTGGTTCCTCAAAGAAACGTTCAGTAAACAGTTCTTATGTTCTATGGTTTCCCTCTTTTTAAAAATCCATCTTTGACTCTCAAGAATGTCGCTTCCATGGAACAATTAATGCCAACAAAAGAAACCTTTTTCAACAAATAATGCTTCTTCTGAGGACTGTTCTGAGGTTCTTTGGGAAACCAAGAGTGGTTCTTCTATAGCATCTCTTAGGAAAACAGGACTTTATTTTTGAGAGATTTCTGTTTAAAGCTCTTGTCTTCCTTTTCCTATTAATCTGTGATTAAGTGATGGAACTATTTTCAGCTGCTGTAGGATCAAAGAGGTGAAGAATCCCACAGATGCGTACTAAAGGAGGATCTCTGGATGGTCCTCCTCCTGTTTAATATCAATAATAAAAACAACTGTAGTCCTCTTTTGAGAAAACATTCACGCTTTCAGAAAACAAACTGTGAAACTCATTATCAGGTGACTGCTGAAGAGAGCCGTGTGTGTTTCACAGATCCCACAACAAGTGAAATCGAACTTTCCCTGTTTTCACATGAGGAAAAGAAAGTGCGAGACGTCTCACAAGACAGTGAATTTCTATCTCATGTTTTGTAACTTTCTAACAGCAGTTTGGCACAGATGTGTGTGAGAAAGTCAGAATGAAAGACGCAGAAAAGGAAGAAAGGACATTTTTACTTTGTTTCCATGAACTTCTGAAGAACCAGAATAATACAGTCAGTGAGTCAAAATATAGAACATATGGAAAATTCAACAGAAATGTCAAAATGAATCAGACAAATGGAACATGTGTATTTTTTGACTGTTACATTTATACTTGAACACCAGAAATATCATCAACATGAGATAAAATAGTTGCTTATACAGATATAAAAATATGCGTTCTATATATAGTAACAGACAAAGGCAATATAAATCACCATATTTTTTTTTTTTAATTGTTATGAAAATTATTTAAATCTGCCATGTTTTTAAGGAAAAAATGCATAAATAAACACATTATATATACACACTATATTATTTAAAAGAAATTCTACAATTTCTTTATATATATATATATATATAGGTCTAAAATAGATGAATTTACTTTTTTATTTTTATGGAAACCAATATTTTGTATGTTTTTAGGTATAATTTAAGTCTTGCACAACAGCAGCTGGTAAATGACAAACTTTTCAGCAGGGCGTAAGATGTTCAAAAACACACATTTTGAGCAACCATGTCAGTTTCACGTCGTGTCATAAAGTCAATCGAAACGAAGGCGTCCTCAGGGGTGTGTGTGGAAAGCGTTCATGTGTTATATGTGTATGGGTGAAGGGTTGTGATGCTGGTTCATGTATTTATGTGTGAATTCATGATCATATGTTTGTATGTGTTCTGAAAGTTTCATGTCTACAATCTTTCATAACTTTCATCTTTTCTCACCAACTGTCCAAAGTCTTTCAGTTTCCTAAGACTGCAGGAAGACGAGAACGCTGTTCCTGGAGCCAGTGAGCTGCCCATAGGAAGCATTTCAAGTATTTCAATGGGTTAAATATGGTATGACAGACATTCTCTGACTATTAACAGTTGACGTGATGATTAATAGATGACATTTGTACACTGAAAGACAGTTTGAGCAATATTTCAGCCTGTTTACTGATATTTCATCTGTTCTTCAGACTGGGTCTAATGGAAACTTTTTCAGTTCAAATCAACAAAGAAAACCATGTGAGGTTTACACCATAACACTATTGAAATGAACATCACATGATTTTTTTGTTTAAACCAAAACAATTTAGTAAATTAGTAGCATACTAAGGTTGAGAATTTGTGGAAGCATTTCAAAGCTAAACACAGAGCTACCACTTCTAATGTAAATCTAATGTTAATTAAATTAATATGATTTCGTTTATCAAAGTAACCAAAGTGATACTTTAATGCACACAATCAATAAAAACATAACACATAAACCCATTCACATAGACCAAGACATTACATCTAGCTACTCAGATTTCGTTTTGTTCAGGTTTGAAGAGGTTCATTTCATGACTTGACAGGTTGTTGTTGTTTCGTGCTGAACAGATCATTTAAGATGACTTTAACAGGTGCTTATTTTGCAGACGACGGGATTCATTTGAATATCCGACCATCAACCACAAAATGTAACAGATTTCTGGGAAAATGAGTTTGCATTTTGAGTCATAAATAAATAAGATAGACAGATAGATAAATTTTTTTTAAAATATAAAATAAAAAGAATTAACCATAATTCAAAATACACACACACACACACACACACACACATACTGTATATATGTGTATATATAAATACATAAAATAGGTCAAAAAAGATAAATTAGTTAAAAATAGTTTAATTTAATATTTAAAATTGTTGTTCAAAAAAGTTACATTAAAATAAATAAAAAAATAAGAAAACGTAATTAGATGAATTAGCTAAATTAAAATCAATTTAAAATATATAATTAATGTAAAATAAAAATAAAATAACTGAATAATTAAATAAAAACAGAATTAAATAAATACGCTAATTAAAATGTAAAATATAAATAAAAACAGAAATAAATACATTTGCTAAATTAAAATGTATATAATGAAAGGAAGTTAGCTAAATTAAAATAAATTAAAAATATACAAAAGGAAAGTAAACTATAAAATAATGTCCACAATTTAAAATAAATTATCTACAATGTAAATATTTATTTTTTAAAAACATAGTATGAATTCTGATGTTGATAAAGTTTCTTAGTAAACTTGAGCAGTGGTTTCCCACATTATAACAGTCAGAAAATATGTTTATTTGTATCAAAGTCTTTATGAATAAAAACTATTTTTTAACCTTGTTATTGTGTGAGTGTGTTCTTGTGTGAGTGCACCTGGTATTTATCACCTTATGGGGACCAATTATCACCACAAAGATAGGAATACCAGTAAATTTTGACCTTGTGGGGACATTTCTTAGGTCCTCATGAGGAAGCAAGCTTATAAATCACACAGAGTTAAGTTTTTGGAAAATCTAACAAGGCACACAGTTTCCTGTAAGGGGTAGGTTTAGGTGTAGGGTCAGTGTAGGACAATACC
>JAUCNO010000386.1:1109022-1120976 GCA_032353835.1 Enteromius viviparus | reverse complement strand
TAGAGCTGAGTATCATCTGCATAACAGTGAAAGCTAACACCATGTCTCCTGATAATATCTCCCAAGGGTAACATGTAGAGCGTAAAAAGTAACGGCCCTAATACTGAGCCCTGAGGTACTCCATACTGCACTTGTGATCGATTTCAGGTGTTACTTGTTAGTACTCTGGCGATAGAGACCAAGTGTTGACGGCTGAGCTAGGATCAGTGGTTACAGACGGCGTGACATCACCCTCCTCTCCAGGAGCGACTCCTGACGCTCTTGAGCGGCGGCGAGGCCGTCCACGGCCCCTGGGAGCAGGACGATCCGGATGACTCCGATGGAACTCCTCAGTAATTGATGGATCAAGAATGTCTTCCCTGTCTACCCAGCACCTCTCTTCTGGTCCATACCCCAACCAGTCTATCATATATTGGATGCGGCCCCTCCTGCGCCTGGAGTCGAGGACTTGGTTGACCTGGTAGACAGATTCGGCGGTGTCGATCTCTGGAGGGGGCTCCTGGTGTTCTGGGTTGGAAATAAACAAAGGTTCAGTATATCGTTTTAATAATGAAACATGAAAGGTAGGGTGGATACGATATTGTGGTGGTAGTTGGAGTTCGTAAGTTACTTCGTTGATCTGACGTGTAATGGGGAAGGGACCTATGTATCTGGGATTTAATTTTCTGCAGGGTAACCGAAGTTTGATGTCCTTGGTGGACAACCATACTCTTTCTCCTGATTGATACCGTGGGGCTTCAGATCTGTGCACGTCTGCACCACTCTTGTGTCGTCGAATAGCTCGTTGTAACTGGATATGAGCAGACTCCCACACCTGTTCACTCGTTCTAAACCAGTGGTCTACTGCTGGTACTGGTGATCGTTCCTCAGACCAGGGGAACAGCGGGGGTTGAAAACCTAACATACATTGAAAGGGTGTGAGACCTGTAGAATTTTGACGTAAAGAATTTTGAGCATATTCTGCCCATGGTAAATACTGAGACCAGTCCTCCTGATGATCATGGCAATAGGTTCTTAGATAGCGGCTGATTTCCTGTATTTTACGCTCTGTTTGGCCGTTAGTTTGTGGGTGGTAGCCGGATGAGAGGCTGATGGTTACTCCGAGCAGTTTGAAGAATTCTTTCCACACTCTTGAGGTAAATTGTGGACCTCTATCAGACACTATGTCTTCGGGTAAGCCAAAGTGTCGAAAGACGTGTTGGAACAGTGCTTGTGCGGTATCGAATGCTGTGGGTATACCAGGTAGTGGTATTAACTTACACCCCTTAGAAAATCTGTCTACCACGACTAGAATTGTTGTGTAACCCCCCGATGGAGGAAGGTCAGTGGCGAAATCAATACCTATGTGAGTCCAAGGCCGAAGGGGTAATGGTAAAGGTTGTAGTTTCCCTGCAGGCAATCGTCGTGGGGTATTTACAATGGCACATATGGAACATCCTTTGATGTATCGCTTGACGTCCTGTTCCATGTGTGGCCACCAGAAGCGATTTCGTAGTAGTTGTAACGTTCTTTTGGTACCTGGATGTCCTGAGCCTGGTGATGTGTGAACAGAGTCGAGTACAGATAACCGAAGATTGTTAGGGACTTATGTTTTCTGTACTGGGCAGTCAGATGGGGCTGGTTCGTTGATCGTGGCTTGTTGGATCTGCTCCTCTAATTTCCATAAAATGGGAGCTAGAAATACAGAAGGTGGTAGAATGGGTTCTGGGTTTTCAGGTACAGGGTCATGCTCATGCAGGCGTGAGAGGGCATCAGCCTTGGTGTGTTTATTCCCTGGTCTGTAGGTTACTTTGAAGGAGAAACGTGTAAAAAATAAGGCCCATCTAGCCTGTCGTGGGTTCAAGCGTTTGGCCTCCCGTAAGTATAATAGATTTTTGTGGTCTGTGATAACGTGGATCGTGTGTTTTGCCCCCTCGAGCCAGTGACGCCATTCTTCAAAGGCCAATTTTATTGCTAGCAATTCTCGATTGCCAACATCATAATTCTGCTCTGAACTTTTTAGAGAAGAATGCACATGGGTGAAGAACTGGTGGTGATCCATGATACTGGGATAGTGAGGCACCTACTCCTAGGGTGGCGGCATCTACCTCTACTATGAAAGGTAATTCTGGGTCAGGGTGACGCAGTATGGGGGCTGTGCAAAAGGCTTGCTTAAGCTGAGTGAAGGCCCCCTCTGCCTCAGGGTTCCAATGAAGTGTTTTCTTTACTCCTTTGAGAAGAGACGTAAGTGGTGCTGTGATCTGACTATATCCTAAGATGAAACGACGATAAAAATTAGCAAATCCCAGAAACCTTTGTAAAGCTTTGACATTATTTGGAAGTGGCCAGTCTTGAACGGCTTTGACCTTGCCCATTTCCATGGAGACGCCTGCTGGAGAGATGATATAACCCAGGAATTGTATGTTTGATTGATGAAATTCACATTTTTCCGCCTTGAGAAATAGAGAGTGTTCCCTTAGTCGTTGGAGGACTTGCTTTACGTGAAGTCTGTGTGTAGAAAGATCTGGTGAGTAAATGAGAATATCATCAATATAGATTATAATGAATTTATTTAGCATGTCCCGAAACACCTCATTCATAAAATTTTGAAACACAGCTGGTGAGTTTGCAAGCCCATATGGCATCACTTGATACTCATAGTGCCCAGTAGGGGTTACAAAAGCCGTTTTCCATTCATCCCCCCGTCGGATCCTGAACAAATTGTACGCACTCCGCAAGTCAAATTTGCTATATACCTGAGCAGATCTTAACTCCTCCAGGGCTGCTGGCACCAATGGAAGAGAGTATGCAAATTTCACAGTCTGGCTATTGAGCACTCGATAATCTATACATGGACGTAACCCACCATCCTTCTTCGCTACAAAAAAGAAACTGGAAGCAGCGGGTGAGATGGATGGTCTAACAAACCCCTGTTCTAAAGCTTCTTGTATGTAGGCTTTCATGGATTGGGTTTCAGGGAGAGAGAGGGGATACACTCGTCCCTTAGGTAGTTTGGCATTGGGGATGAGATCTATCGCACAATCCCAGGAACGGTGGGGAGGTAGATGGGTTGCTGCTTGTTTGCTGAATATGTCTAAATATTCTTGATACTCACAAGGTATGGGTGTTTTCTTGGAAGTCTCAGGGCTTTCTATAGAAGTGGAACAGCAGTGCAATTCAGGTAACGTGGGTCTATGACAAGGTGTTAAACAGTTGACATAACAATCATCGCTCCATTTAAGTATCTCACCAGATCTCCAGTCCACAGTGGGTTGATGTTGAGAGAGCCACGGACGTCCTAACACCAAATCCACTGAGGCGTTTCTTAAGACCAAAAAGGTGATGGATTCCTTATGAAGACATCCTATTTGTATGGTAACTGGAGGAGTGCAACGGTTAATTGGTTTTGGGTCAAGTACGGTGCCCTGAATAGTAGTTACCCGGTAAGTGATGGGATTTCTCTGGCTTGGTATTTGCATACTATCTAGACACTTTGAGGAGATGAAATTACCAGCGGCCCCTGAGTCTACGAGGGCGTATACATAATATTCATGTTCCTTGTATGAAAGTTTGACTGGCAACAAAGGGGTTAAATCGTTCGGATGTCTAAAGAAATCAACAGTCACCATTCTTGAAGGACGAGCTGGACAGGTGCGTTGAAAGTGGGTGGATGACCCACAATAGTAACAACATCCTTCCTCCTGCCTCCTTCGCCTCTCACGTTCAGTAAGACGATATGTGTCAGTCTGCATAGGCTCCGCTTCAAATCTCTCAGTGCGATATAACGTTCCTTCAGTGACAGGAGCCTGTGTGGTTAGATGTCCCGATACTGTGGCTGCTTTCTTGAGAAAGACTTCCAAACTTACATTGTCATCATATATTGACATGTGGTTCCGTATGTCAGCACGTAGTCCACGTCGAAAAGCAGCAAGGAGTGCCTTGTCATTCCAGCCACTAGTTGCGGCTAGGGTACGAAATCTGAGAACATAATCATGGATCTTGTCTTTACCTTGTCTTAATTGTAATAATTCCTCCTGCACTGAGACGGGCGATAGATCATGTCCGAAGACTTCACGGAAGTGTTTCTCAAAGTTTTCAAGGGAGGATAAATGAGTGCTTTCGCCTGTCCAGAGCGCTTCAGCCCACTGCAAAGCTCGCCCAGTGAGTAAAGTCATAATAAAGGCGATTTTACTCCTGTCAGTGGGAAACTGGTGAGGTTGTAATTCAAAATGTAGAGAGCACTGCATTAGAAATCCATTGCAAGACATGAGCTCACCTGAGTACAGAGGTGGACGATTCATAGGACCGGCTGTGGGTGTGCGAACACGGATTTCTTCAATAGCCTGTAGAATTGTTTGAAATTCACTCATGCTTCCTGCGTCGTCGCTATCCATGTAGAACGTGCGGTTTAAAGGGCTCGTATTTGAGGGGAGGAGCTTCTGTTACGCTCAGACATGGATTTGTACTGACAACGTTGATGAGTAGAAGGGGTTGTTTATTAAACTTCAAACATAACTCAATTCAAACAAAACATACAATAGAACTGAAGAATTCAATCAGGCAAATATCGAGAGCGATCCCGCGATCGCTCTGAAAGGACAGTCAATAGTCTTTAGATAGCGATCTCCGGATCGCGTGAACAGAAATACACTTCCGTGTTCTTTGTTGACCCCCTTCTGTGCATAGCGGTGAAATACGTGAGAGTTCTCTGGATCGCTAATGCCTCGGTTCACTCTGGAGATAGTTCAATAGGCAGAGATTAGAATACGTGGCTAGGAGGGTGAAAAGGTGTTCTCACGTGAACCGCAAGTATCTCCGATCGCCTTCCTATCCCAGGCGAGTGACGAACAGGCTGGACACGGAACAGAGAGATCCTTTTCTTCTATCTCCTGGTATTCCTGAGAATGCAGCGAACTCCTTTGAACGTGCTCAGTGCAGGTGAGTGCTCTGTAAAACTTGACACAATAGACGCTGAGAGACCAACTAGACTCTATGGCTTGATAAAGTAGGCACAAGGTGAGTAAGGGAGTATGTTACCTCGAGCTCCGCCGTCTTTCCTCTGGTGATTGAAGTCTTTATGCGGTGTGCTTGATGGAAATCAGGTGTTACTTGTTAGTACTCTGGCGATAGAGACCGAGTGTTGACTGCTGAGCTAGGATCAGTGGTTACAGACGGCGTGACAGTGGGCATTTCACTACATGTTACGGCGTCACCGCTTTAAGGCACCGCAGGCGTCATAATTTTGATCTTGATCTGACGTCCAAGGATACTTAATTTAATTGGTTTACACTGCATTGTGAACTTAATTTGTTCCTTGTGAATGTTTTGGTTCTAGGGTTAGGGTTAGATAGGTTCAGTGTGTGTCTATATCCGCAGGTGTATGGAGGAGCTGTAATGTAACTGCTTTGAAGGGGAGTTTGTATTTATTTGTATTGGTTTGATTTGTCACTTGCTTTGATCATTATTATACACCGATTTGCTGTGCTGAGTGTCCCCTGAATTTCAGTGTAGTTTATTGTGGTCTCTTTGTGACTGGGTATCTAAGTGGTAATTGTGATTAGACCATTTTAATGTTGAGTATACTATGGTTTGGGTTTAATAAGTGTGTATATTTTTGTAAGTCACGTCTCTGTCTTTAATCGAAAACGAACCAGCAGGGTCCTTCATACTGCTGTAACTTGTGTTTAATCAACACAAGCTTTTTGTTCCTGGGCAATAATCTAGGTGGCGTAGTCGGGTTTTATTCTAACATCTTATAGCCAAGGGTTACAGATAATTGTGCATGCATCTATTCATATTTTTGAGTCTAAAATTATTCCATATTTATGCTGAAACTCTTATTCACATCGCATCAACACTTTGTGAACTTGTGATGATTTGTGTTGAATACCTGAAAAAAAACAAAAACGCAATTCTAGCGGTGCGTGGATTTTAAATTAAATGTATCTGATGATTGGCTACAATGTTAAATGCTGTAAAAACATGTTGAAACAGAGACCGAATGCCCAGTGTTTGCTAAATCTGTAATGAAATGCCATTATTATAGTTGTAACTGAGGATGCTGTTGGGCTTAGAACCCCCTTTATAGAACTGGGCCTGGTGTGGCACCTTCTCTGTAAGTTGTCGGGATGCTGAAGTTGTGTAGCGCGTGTAGATCCATTCACGTTGATCACAAACAGTGTCACTTCAGGATTCTTCTGTCCAGCCTGTGGCACACAGAGTAAAATGAAGTGAGATCAGCGTTCTGTTGTTTTTGTATTTGTACTAGGGCTGTAATGAGTCACGTATTGTGTATCGAATGGTTACAAATCACAGTGATCATCCTCATCCCCTTATTATTATTTAGTGGTTTGGAATCCACTTGTTAAAGGGAGTGATGTCATTTCCTCATTATATTCAGCTGGGACGTTCCGGTGAAAACGAACACAGCACGATGTGCATCAGCAGATTCACTGTTTTAATGTCCTAAGTGTCAATGTGTAGATATTTATACATCTACAATTTTGATTAAACTATATTATTAAAAACCAAGATCTTTTAGTCTATAACTGTCATGCCCAGATGAGCTGCCAGATAGAGACTAATTGGGGAAATCCAGCACTATGAACTTCTTTGTGTTTTTCTCTGTTTGCCACTGTTGGACTTTTGTTGAAACTGTATTCTCCTCCCACCTCGTTTCCACCCGGATTTCCTCTAGCATAAAAGCCCCTCTGTTTATTATTATTTTCACGGTTCATTTACACTGTCAACCCGGTCTTTGCCTGTCATTCGTATTCTTGTATTTTGTTTCACCACTTGGGTTTACTCATTGCAGACTTCTGCTTCTCCACGGACCTTCACCTTCCCTTCTCCTTCGGACACTGATTATCTGGTATTTGACCGTGGTTTCTGTCTGCCGGTGTTTGAGTGTGTCTGTTTTTGACCCTGAGCCTGAATAAACCCTTTTTGCACAGGAACTTGCACACTTCACATCCTCCATTCGTGACAATACCATTCATGCTTTGTTACTTTACAAAATAAAGGCTCCATTTTAAAGTGTAATAAACTAAAAAATAAAATAAACATGAACGAATATCGGAAGGTGCTGAAAAAAACAGAAACCTACTAATATTGATCATGTTTCACAAAATCAAAGACATAAATAAAACAGCCTAAAACAAAATGTTTACAGGTAGGGTGGCTAACCATTCCTTTAAAAACGGAATCGTCCTGTATTTAGAATCAAAAGTAGTCTGTAATATGTCAACGATTATGGATTATTGCGCTTTGTATGGCCCTCTCCTGAAACAAGTTTACCAAATAAGCCAGGCTTATGGCAGATAGTCTGACTTATTTTAATACAAATTAACTGGCAATAAGTCAGACTACCTGATATAAGCCTGGCTTATTCTCTAATCTTGGTTTATGAAACAGGCCCATGCAGACTAAAACACAACATGCAGCAACAGTGCAAAAGTAACCAAATTCTTCTGTATAACTGTGAATATGGCAACACTGGAGGTAATTGCATAAACCACCAAGGGAGGGACAGAAATCACTATGGTTTATTTAAAATATCGTAATTAGTGTAATTAATGAACGAAAGCTTGAAACAATGGTTTGGTAAATAATGACACAATTATGATGTTTTAATGCATTCATTCCTGCAGAGCTCCAGGGTTATTTCCTGCACGCTCATCCTCCTCCGCATTTCCACGTGCAGCTGTTTTTCGAGTGCTGTGACCCCTCCACAGACAAGAGACCCCTGATGGTCCAGGTAATGACCTTTGACCTCTCCATCCATTCTGACACATACTTGCCTCCAAACATGGCTGTATTGCTCTTGTCCTGCAGGTGGAGCCGCTGTTTGCCCGGCAGCTGCTGGTCCTCCTCCAGCAGAGCGGCATAAACTACATGAGGAACCATGAACTTTCCCCTCTGGCTCCTGAGCAGGCTTACCCCGCCCACCAAGATTATCCTGTGGTCAGCGGACACCAGGCGCACGGCAACTTCATCCAAGAATGACCCCAAAGATGACATTAAGACACCGGTTTTTAAAATGCAGTTAATAATATGAATAACCCCGAATCTATGTATAGGCTGTTTACTGTTGCAAAGCCACGTAGTAACTTCATGCATTAATACAGAGTGTAAAAATCAATCAATCTGCATTTCAATTAAAAAGATTAAAGAAAATTATTTAATAAATATATTTTATATTTTATATAATAATAATAATAACCTAATGCAAAATGCATTAACTTAAGAGTGTGAAAAAATAAATCAATCTGAATTTTAATATAAAAAACGGAAACAATGATTTTATAAATTTTATTAGGACATATATAATACAGACACATGAAACATTTTGATGTCTGTTTGATTAATAACTTATATTTTTGTGCTTTATATTTTTAGACTTTTCTTTGCTCGTACTGTTCATACATTGTAAAACTGTGAAAAACAGAATCTCAGGGATTAAAATCTGTTTAAAATTTAATGTATATGGTTTGAATAAAACATCCACATGATATTGCACTATATTAACTATAGACGCGACCTACGATTTCAGGAACTACTAATTTGCAATTAAGTAAGCAATACGCAATTGTGTTTCTAACCAGGGTTCATAAATGCTTTTCTTAAAGTGTTAAGTATTACAGTTTTACAGATATTTACATTGAATATATTTTTAATCAATAAAACACGAGTCATCACCTCTTCATTTATTGCATTTATTTGGTTCACTTTCAAACACAGAAATACACAATAAATATGACTTTCACTGGTTACACAACCGGACAGTGTTTGAAATCAGAGACACATTTTGAAACACTTGTAAACTTTTTTTCATTAATGGACCATGAATGAGGTTTTGGAATGGACACGGTTAGTTAATGCTCACAGATGCTGTCTAGTAGTGAAATTAATGGATTCAAAGAGAGCAATAATGGACTCCGCATCATGTATCTATTCACGCTTAATAATCGTGCTACCGCATAACAGGAAGTGACATCGGTCAGTGATTGCATACACGAACCCACAGTGAAGTGGTGAACCTGATTTGATAGAAACAGATGCAACTTGGGTTAATGAAATCAGGCGTGCGATTACCATAGTGTTCACGAGTAATACTGGCATCATTTCAAGTGCTTCCCTTTCGAACGAACTAGAAAAGGTCCCTAAAAATATCACAAAACAATCGTCACGTAGGACTATATGTTGCGTCCCGTATTTATATGTATATATATCTAAAAAAAAAAAAAAACAAACACTCAAAAAACAAATAAAAAAAAAATAAAAATGCTTTGGTCAACAAAACCAATTTGTGCACATATTGGCAAATGTGAAAATACACCAATCCTTCACAATGTAAACAAAAAATAAAGTTTTCAACAACTGGCTTTAAAGCGACAGATTTGGCCACCGGCTTTGAATCCTTCCCGAATATCGTATAAAGTCCTCGTCGTTCACATACACATACGTGTTTATAAATTGGTTACATTTCAGCAGGACAACATACTGCATGCTGGGATAGCTGTGCCATGAACCTCTGTCTCCGTGCTCAGACCAGGAGAAACCACGTTAAAAACAGCCGGGATAAAGCGGCAGGTCGACTTCATGTCATCATGCCATGAGCGTGGCGTGGGAACGTTAGCGTGTGGATATTAGCGCGTGGGGCAGGCGCTCATTCGAAGGCCCACACCTCCAGGTTTTGGACAGTGAAGTCCTGTTTGGAGGACAGTGGCAGGTTGTTGAAGGTGGAGCATTTTGACGTGGTACCGTGGTAAAGGTCAGCGTCCAGCCACAGGCCCAGACGACCCCTGAGAAACGGACATGTATTAGTATGTATTAGTATAAATACATACTGCATTAGTATGAAATATATTAGTTTAGGAATTCCTTAATTACATGTCAATGCATTTTAACGTGTTTGAAAGACAAAAGTTTCAAGTTTGTATGGCACATTTATAAACCGCTGACCAAAGTGCTGAACACAAACACAGATATAAACCATAAACTCAAAGAATCAAAATCTTCCGAAGATACAAAAATAATCAACTGAGTGATAATTACAATTAATTGTATTTTTGGTGTAATCAGTTATTACTCAGCTCACATTAACATGTTTCTGAACTTACCCTCCTCCACCGATCTGAAGGGAATCTGTGTTTCCTTTCACAAAGTATGAGTTTTCACCCGTCCAGCGGTAAACCTGAAGATACCGAGTGTCATTAACAACACATGGATTTCCTGTGAAGCTGCTTTGTAATGTGTATTGTGAAGAACGCCATGCAAATAAACTTAAACTGAATCACGACTTAAATCAAAACAATAGATCCCTACTGAGCTATTAATACTGCTCGCGATCAATTGTGGCTTGATCAAGTAGAATATAGACCAGTGTGCTGAAATTTTTGCTATGGAGCTATTGATTGATTCAAGATTTAAACTCTGGTTACTACGAAGTTGCTACCATTTTTTAAATGGTTGCTACTAGGGCATTATTTATCGGCTACTAAGGTCCTCTAGTTAACTGATAGGTTGTTAACAGGCACCTGCTAAGATATTCTGGAAGGCTGTCTATTTGTTGCTAAGGTGTTCGGATTGGTTGACAGGACATTGGCAAGCAGTTTCTGACATATTCTGAGTGGTTGCTACGACTGTGTGGTTGCCAGTGTTCTAAGTGGTTTCTAGGGTGTTGCTAGGCAACTGCAAAGGTGTTTTGATTGGTTGACAGGACATTGGCAAGCAGTTGCTGCCTTATTCTGAGTGGTTGTTTAGGAACAAACAGTTCCTAAAATGTTCTGAGTGGTTCAGGGTTTTGCTATGTGGTTCTCTGCTGGTCCCTATAGACTATGTAGGTCAGAAACGCACCTTGATCTCAGGGCAGAAGCTGTAGAGGAAGGTCTCTCCTGTCCCATAATAGTGCTCACTCAGTCGGAAAGGGTGAGTGGAAAATGCTCCAAAAATCTGCAGGAGAGAAGATTTTAAACATGGCAATACCAAGTTCATCAGTCGGTCAGAGTACCAACAGCGGTCAAAGTAATGCATGTACCTGATTGTCCATGTCTTTGATGACCATCAGCACAGGGCAGTCCAGCTCCATCAGGTTCCTGTAGAGGGTTTTCAGGCTGGTTCCGTGTACCACCGTACTGTAGACCAGACGCCACGGATAACCCTGAACACGGGCTGGCAAACGAGTGGACAACTGCAGGAGAAAGCATCATACAAATCAAAATGACCACTGTTTGTGTTATCACAATCTCAAAGAAATCGCACTGGACCTTTAAATAATTAAAGAGATAGAAAGTACACCCCAAAATTAAAATATGCTGTTAATTCATTCACCCTCAGGCCATCCAAGATGTAGGTGACTCACTTTCTCCAGTAGAACAGTAACTAAGTTTTTCAGCTGAAATCGTGGTCCTAGGTGATTCGTGAAATTCAAATGCAAGAAACGTATTAACAGCATTACTACTTCTAATCCAGAGCCACCAGCAACAAATCATGAGGAATGAGTTTGCAGAACAGAATCATATTCACAGTTTGCCTGAGGTTCTGGTTACAGGTAATAATGTTGTAAGTAATGCTCTGTTTCTTGCACGACTGATTGTTTCACTTCATAAAACCACAACACATTAATAAGGAATCACTGGTATTAATTATGTGTTTCTTGACATGCTTTTTTACATTTAAAAACTATTATAGCTATTGGCTTGTATTTCATAAAAAAAAAAAAAAAAAAAAAGGCAACGATTTCAGTTTAAAATCTTTTTACTTGGGATGTAATGGTAAATACCGCCGTACCGCAATATCATATTTTTCCGATAATACCGTGGTAGCATGACTCGATAATAGGTGTGTTCGATTTAATGCGGCGCCGCAAGAAATCGGCTGCCGCCTTACAAAACAATGCATTCTGATAAGATCATTTGTCCGACTTTGATCGGCGCTGCAGCCGCCTTTCGATCACATGTGCCATCAAAGTACCG
>JAUCNO010000386.1:1098354-1108922 GCA_032353835.1 Enteromius viviparus | reverse complement strand
AGCTCCAACCCTGATAAAACTCACCTACCTGTGTTTTTTAATGATCCTTAAGACACTGATTAGCATGCTCAGGTGTGTTTGATTGGGGGTTAGATCCAAACTCTGCAGTGCATCGGACCTCCAGGGTAAGATTTGAGGAACCCTGCTGTATGCACTGTTTATATTTAAAAAAAATATAAAAATCTTGACATGCTCAAACCTTACCTGATTGAATTATATTTTTAAATTTCATTTACAGCTGCTGCCATGTTCTTTTAATACCTGCAGGATTGCACCTACCTGACAATTACAATTAGATTCAATAACATAGTTTTGAGTTTTAACCTTTGATATTACTGCAAAAAATAATATTAGCTTATAATATTAATAAATGATATTAATATTAGCGTCAAATAATTAGCTCACTGACCTTCAACAGGGAAATGTACTCTAACTAGATTAATGGGATTATTACTCGTTCTAAAACCTATTTTAAGTACTGCTTACATTCTAAAGGTTATATCAACCTCTACCACTTGATCAATAAGACAGACACATAAGTTCACTTTTAAAAACTCAATTTTTGAAATGTTATCTTAAACTGATCAACTAGGAAACCTTAAATTAAAAATTTCCACTGAATGTTAGGTTAATAAGCATTCTTGTTTTATCAAGTTTGTTATAGAAACTATGCAGTAGCTTATTTTATGTAATTTAATGCAATTTCATCTGAAATAACTTCAAAATTACGGCCAATTCCAAACTTTTTAAAGTAAAAAGTCAATAAACGTCACACATTACATAACTTATTTTTTATTATACTTAAATATTTAAATAATTTAAATGTAACCTGACACATTAACTTGAGCAGCTATGTTTTCCCACGCTGTCTCTCTGATGCAGTGGTGTTGCTTTTATTTTTAAATATGTGCTCATATTTTTTAACTTTGCATGAGCACGTCAAGTTCAGCTTTATATTTCAGATGGTGCCATGGTGACTCGTAATATCTGCGCTACATAGATAATGCCTTTTCATAGTCGCTGTGTACAAGATTAACTCTGAGTTAGTCTACTCAGAGTTGATTGACCTTACTCAGATCAGCTGTTCTGAAACCGAAAAATCTCTGGGTCAGTCAACTCAAAGTTTAAGTTTAAACTCAGAGTTGTTTGAACCTCCTGAAACAGGCCCCAGGATGACCAACCGTCCAAAAGACAAACATGAGAAGGAAACAAACATTTATTGGTTTGAAACTAATGTGGATAGATAAATGGAAACATAAAAATTTTTTAGTAGTTGCAACCTAACATAAGACTAGACTTTAATTCAATGTACCATATATATTAGGAATGGGTAACATTTGATTGCATTTGTTTTGTAATCTTACTGCATATCAATGGATATGGAGCACTTTAATCAATGTCTCAGCTTATTAAAAAACACAAAGCCAACAAGTCATGTGTTCTAGTTTAATCTCAATGTAAACTTTGCGGATTTCAGCGTATATTGACGTTGAGTCACTGTTCATCCTTCTCATGTGGATTTTCTGAATACATTTGAATGTAATCACTCCCGGGCTCACATCAGGTCTGATGGTGAACTGCTTACCATGCATTCTCTCTAGGAAGGAAGTCGTCCCACCGGAATACCGATCAGCTACATTCCACCTGTTGTCTTATGCTGAGACATCATCTTTATGACTGATTAGAGTGGTGATTACTTCCTGATAGGGCAGACTGTTGGGTTTGCTGGAGCTGGTTCCACCGCAGCTCATTAGAAGAAGGCCAGTGAAGTCTTACTAAGCAGAACTTGCAGAAGATTTGGACTTCAAAGTGCAACCAGCAGCAAAAACACAAGAGAGAAGAATGACATTTTTGATATGGCGTTATTCTTTAATTTTCTGTCTTTCTGAAGATTTTTAATGCAGTTTGGTAGAAAAACCAAAACGTTCATATAGTGTTTATATTTTTTATCGCATTTTATAATAAGGTTTCTCCACGTCCATTTAAAATGTCAATCGAATGTTTTTTTGTTTGTTTGTTTTTCAGCAAAAACAGTTGCCATTTAGATTTGCATGACATTCATTTTTTTATATTTTACTGCAGTCATTTCAAACATTTCTGGGAATATCTTTTTATGTATGTTTAATAGAAACCACAATATATATATATATATATATATATATATATATATATATATTCACATATACACAGTGAGGTCAATAAGTATTTGATCACCCTGTGATTTTGCAAGTTTTTTCTTACTTAGAAATCATGGAGGGGTCTACAATTTTCAGCATAGGTGCATTTCCACTGTGAGAGATTTAAAAAGAAAAATCCTGAAATCACATTGTACGACTTTTTAACAAATCATTTTGGAATCACAGGGTGATCAAATACTTATCAACCTCACTGTATATTAGTAATTTTAGACACACACTGTAATGCATTCATGGTTGAATTTCCTTTTTTCTGAGTCTTTTAAAAGTATTCAAAAAATATAGATATACAATTCATGCTAAAAAGCTAAATCTAATAAAGTAAATAATATGAATCTGCTGTTTTAATTAAGCCATTCATTTTTGCATTTATAAATTATTATATTTTAAATTGCTGCATGTTCCAGGTTCACTGAATGGACGCAAATGATTAAGTATCATTCAATAGTCGATACTGCATTCAAATGCATTTTATCAATTCCTGTGAATCAGTGACCTCGGCATAGCCAGGAGCTTGCTCTACCAGCTACAAGAAAAAAAGCCACCATTAAACCTTATTAACACAGAATAAATGAGATGTTTTTCTTGAGCCCAAAGCTGCACAGTCTTCACAGTAGGAAGGCGTAAGGTGGGTGGTGCATAAACTATATGTCATTCTCAAAATAGCCGTAAATGAAAGCTAAGGCTGTAATCAGAGAGTCTTACTAATTAATGAAACATGAAGGCAAAAAGGACCCCAAGCAGATTGTGACCTCAAACCTCCTCTGTCGTTATGAACTCTCTGTGGAAACACCAACTATGCACAGTGTGACACTTTTCTGGGGTTTAGACTCAAGGGCATCCTTGGATAGCACACAGACACATGGTGAATCACCTCCGCACCCATCCAGTGGGGTTTCTATGGATGAGTCATCCTCATTAATGGTCTGCTGTTCGGGAACATCCGCGCAGCCGCAGGAGCACTCATAAACGCTCCGTCTTAGGCGGGATTCCCCTCTCTGCATGCCTAACAGAACCCTAGCAGTCCTGCAGTGAAGCGGATGGAGTCCATAACGTTGTCGTTCAGGTAGTTCATCTGCACCATGAGTCATCGAGCGTATGGGCTGGTCGTGCACACATAATGCATGGCAGAGATGAACTGTGCAATAATAAGAACATTCAATCAAAGGTTAATGCGATGCATATTTTTATTCAAGATACATACCGTGTCCTTGCCACATCTGCAATAGTAGCTGTCATTTTTCACACATTACAGGCACATATATCATCAGAGAAGTCGATAAGAGCCCTGGAGGTATTTAGATGGGCTGGTTTCGCCAAGCTATTATTCTGCCGCGGTTCCTTGACATCATTGACATTGTGCTTGTCCTGGCTAATGCTTTCCCGGCCTGTAATGATAACACATCTGAAAGGTTTTGAATGAGAAGATTTTTTCTTCTGCATGACATATTTCATTAGCAGTCCACGCCAACCAATATGCCACCAACTGCTGCCAAGTTCCTGGGAAGAGCAATGCATTAACATTAACGTCACCTGCAAATATGCTACACAACTTAATGAAAATATATAAATACTAAATGGGTTTGTGTGAGGGTTAGGTTTAATTTAAAGTTATACATATATATATATATAGATATATGGTATTCAACATTTGAAGCGCATCAAAAAAGCTAAGCAAAGCTGTGTATATACACACACACGCATGCATACATTTACATATCAGTGCTGTCAAATTATTAATCTTTTAAGGCTTTTGTGACATAATATATAGTGTACTGTGTATAATTATATTTTTATATTTTTTTTATAACTACAAACACATCCATGTATATATTTAATAAAAAATATGTTTATAATAAATATTTAAATATAATAATAAGTATATAAATGTATATACAAGTAAATATTTTCCAAATTTATACTGCATGTCTATAAATTTGTATATACATAAATATACACCGTACACATACATTTATTATGTAAACAAAGGCACTACACATATACAAGACATATACCTATATTATACACACACACACACACACACATATATATATATATATATATATATAAACATATACAGTATATACACTAAATAAAACATCACATAAGAATTTTTATATTTCATATATTATTTAATTATATGCATGTGTGTATATAACATTAAAAATGAGAAAAGTATTGAAAAAAGCAACAACAAAAAAACAACAAAATTTGTAATAATTGAAAAAATCAAATTCAATTAATAAATAAATAAATGCATCCATCCAAGGGTTAATTCTTGTTTTGATGGTCTAGGAAACAGAAATGACCAATGACATTTGCAGGCATGTAAACATCAGCCAGTGTTTGTTGTCTGTGTGAATGTTGTATTCCTTTATTTTAGTCAGCATGTGTTGCATCACTGCTTCTATTTAAGGTAGATTCATGCATTTCTGCAGTCTAACAAAATGACCTGTGCTCTCACATCATCAGGGATATAGACTTCAACCAAAAACAACCATGACAACGCGCTCATCACCACGGCAACCCGATTCATTGAGCTGCAGAGAGCAAGCTCGCCTAATAAGGGATACATAGTGTTCCCTCTCGGCTCGTGGCTGCGGCACATGGTACGATTCACAGCGCACCTGTTGATTTAGACTACACTGTCAGACAGACATGACAGCAGACAGCTCACGTCTCAATTAACACGTGCACTAGACTGACTGCATCCACAGTACAGAATCTACTTAAGTCTTTTCTTTGTTCTCTCAGTGTTCGTCATGGCATTTCAGTGCATCGTTTAATCTAGGATGGCAGGGAGACCCAGAGGAAAACTGTATAGAGATTGCTCTTTATAGCTCAGGAGAATTCATGGAGGCCTGAATTACAATATGCTTCAGCTTTGCATCAGATGTTTTTACAGTTTCTTAATAAACAGACAAAAATGAGCTTCTTACATTTTGTAGATGCTTTTATCCAAAACACTTTGCATTTAGTGCAAATTCATGCATTCAAAAGGCATAATTATGACATAAGTCTAGATATGCTGTTAAAACTATGAGATAAAATGTCAAAATGACAGTAATAATGATAATTATGAGAAAAGGGCAAGTTAGGAGAAAAAATGAATAAGTATGAGATAAAAAGTCAAATTTATTATATATATATATATATATATATATATATATATATTGAGTTGCCGTTCTACTGTATATACAGTAAAGTCCAAATTATTATATACTTATGAGATAAAACTGCAAAATTACAAGACATAGATGACATACATTGCCACTTTTAATATACATAAACAGTTACATACAATCATATGGCTAATATACTAAACGACATGTATTTAAACTAAATATTAAATTTTTTGAAATTCAACGAGGACACAATTATGAGACAAAAAGCAATTATGACAGTAAGTTACAATTATATAAAAAAAAGCTATTTTAAAATGATGACTGTGTGATACTTTTGACTAAATGTGTAAATCTAATTATGACAAATTATCATTATGATAAATCAAAATTATGATATAAAATGTCATAATTATGACAAAAATATTTTGTTTCTCAAAAATTAATTATCTTAATTTGATATTTTGTCATAAGTTTTACTTTTTATTTGATTATGACACTCATACCTTTGAAACTTCATGTAATAATTGCAAAAAGTATGCTTTAGTAAATCTAATTATGAAAATATGACATAAATCAGAAAGAAAGAAAAAGTCATAAATATAACAACGGATTTTTTAATGGAATAATTATTACTTACTTATTACTTATCATAATTTCTTGTTTTATCATAATTTTTTACTTATTTCATAATCTGTTATAATATCTGTTTTTATGCCATTTATACCAAACACTTAGAAATATATAAAAATGATGTTTGTGTTCATATAGAGACCATTATTTACCAAAGCATTACATAACATCGATTTGAACAGTTCGAGCTATTATCAAGAAATTTTCTGACACTACAGAGAAGACGTTTTGACTTTTAAAACACAAACGTAGGCATAATTGTGCTGTGGAGAAGCATTTTTTTCTCAGTATTGGTTTTAAAGAAAACCAGAGAGGATAGGTGCAGATGTTGGCCATAAACCTTCAAGCTTATGAGCAAAAGTGACCTGCATGGAGCAGGCAGAGATTGATATCAGCAGTAATTTTAGTGGTTTTCTGCACAGCGCAAAGATGTGGCATGAAGTCAAGCCTCATTACAAGTATTAGTCAAACATTTATGCCTGCTGTTCGAAAGATCAAAAACAGCCACATAAACAGTCCTGTGGGACCGATTTACCATATGTTTCTTTTCTGGTAGGCATTACTGATAATTCAACCACCATAAACTATTTAGATAATAACACTGTAACAATGCACCAATGGCATGAGTGTCTCTTATATAGTCTTTTTTTATCTGTGCATGACTGTAATCGTGCCTTCCTCCCCCGCACGAACAGATGATGTCATTGGTGGCAGAAGGTGGGGGTTGTGATTATTTTGTTTATTACAGTAGATGATATTCATATTTTGATGTATTCCTCTACAGTAACTCTAATCGTGACCGTTGAGCTGGCCCTTTGAAATCGTGATTAATGAAATGCCCGAATCCTTGCAAGCGGTGTAACCGTTTTGACTTTGCCAGCTAGACACAAAGTCAAAGTTAATGGAATGTCAAGGAAATCCTTCAAAATCTGGATAATCTGTGATATCTAAATCTTTTCACTACAACCACCCTAGGCGGTTATGAATTGGCAGTTAAAAGAGGGAAAGGATAACAAGCAGCAAACACGTTTGGCTTCAACACCAGAGAGAGAACCGCATCTCCTGCTGGATATCACCTGCGAGACAAATGCTGCTAAAGCAGAACATGCAGGCATGAAATTTTGGAGACATAAAAGAAAGCAAGACATTGAAATGATTTTGCTGCATTGCATGTACTCTTGGCTTGGCTATTTAAAAAATTATGTAATTGATTTTTTTTTTGTATGCAAGTAAAGAACTGTCACAAGTGACAGCGCATCAAGTATTATCCAACAATAAAATGGTTGGCAAACATATAAGCCTGTACTTTACAATAACAAACATCCAAGATGATCAGTCTGTCTAGATTTATACACAGACCAGCGTGTAAAACAGTGGGGTGTGACTGTCAACTCTGAAAAAAGTGTGACTTTATGAATAAGTTAGAAGGCAAACCTCAGCTGTTGACCTTCTGATGTCCTCAGAGAAGCTGTCTGTTTAATTCTGCTTGAGCAAAGTTCACATCACCATAGAAGAAAAACTGTGCGTTTAGAGCATCCAATATAGAGTCACGGCGGTTGGTTTCCTGATCAAATCTATTCAAGTCTAAAATAGATGTGTTTATTTCAACCCAGGCCCTTTGGAAATATGTGCCCCTACATACAGTTCTGCAACCTTGTAATTATATACCTTACTGCACATTTCAGTTTCAAAGTGAAATGTCCAGAGAGTGGCACTAAAACACAAGTTTATAGGATTAGTGTACCCAAAAATGAAAATTCTGTCATTAATACCTTACCCTCATGTCGTTTTAAACCCATTAGACCTTTGTTCATCTTTGGACCACAAATTAATATAGATTTGCTGAAATCAGAGAGCCATCTGACCCTTCATAGACAGCAAGCTTTAACCCATTTGACGTAATCAGCCTTGTTTACATCGGGGGCAAAGCACGGGCATGTACGGAATCTGCAGTTGTTTGCGCCTAGTGGTTACATTGTGATACGTTTTCTGCCATCTTAGAGAGTAATTCACAGGAGAAGAATAGTAAAGTTAAATGATGTCATTTTTGTTTTTATTGTGCAAAAAAAGTATTAAGTTGAGCCACTGATGTCACATGAACTGTTTTACTGGTGTTTTTACCACGTGTCTGGACCTGGGATAATTTCAGAAACATGGGCAAAAATCCTGGGGGGAACAGGGGGGGGCATGTCTCCCCCAATCCGAGGGTTGCATTATTTTATTTGTGACGACTTGGCATAATGTTAACATTAACGGCAGACATCCCAAGACACCCAGAAGTTCCGGGAGTCTCCCGTATATTGATAGTGGCTCCCCGATGCCCCTAAATTGTAAAAAATATCCCGGAATCTAGATGTCTGCATAATTGATGTCTGCATCGTGCATCTTAAAATGTGCATAAGATGGAGTAAAGGAGAGTGAGAGAGACTGTGCATGTGAACTGTGTGTGTGTGTGCCTGTTCATAGCGCGTGCTAGACAGAGAGCATCCTGATTGGTTTACTAAGCAAAATAAGCCAATCAGCTTTCAGTGTGGGTGGGCTTTTATTATTTTATTATTTCTTTTCTCAGGGACCAAAGTTATTAGTTACCCTTTAAGTCGAATCACTTCGACGTTACATATGGTAACTCGCCAGAGAGACCAAATACCTTTGAGCTTTATACAAAAGGCCAATGAATATTGGCGTGCAATTGATTGCGCTCAGGTGCACCTTGTCACTGTGTGAGTATAAGAGGGCACGAGCAGAGTGCACATGGAGACTTTCGCTTCAGAGCCGAAGCCGTTCTGAGCTACTTCAGGAGACCCCCTGAAGAGTTTGGAGACCGATACGAGGAAGAGTCCTGCTTTTAGGTGTTATTGCTTTCCTGCTCTCTCGTCTTACAGCGTTTTATCTGGGCGGCTGTCAGCGGATCCTGCGGGCTGGTAGCCTTTTTAAAGGCTGAATGTTAAAGTTATCCCAGTTCCCAGTCATCTTGCAAATCCAGCGAGCAAAAGACCTTTTTGAGTGCACAGAGTTGGCGCGTTAGGTCTTCCCTGGGCAACTGGGAGAAAGAGCGAATTTTCCCACGGTTGGTGACACGTTCTCCGGAATGCCGAACCGATCGTGCGTTTCTGGGTGCGGACATGATTGTTGCCCCCCGTCCGAGGCATGTAGACTTTCGTCCGCTCTCGCTGGTGATGTCTACTATGCCGCCGGGCAGGCTGCTACCGCCGTGCACGTGCTTGTAACGCTTCAGGTCTATCAGGGTAGAGTGTTGCAGCTCCTGCATGAGAGTGGGCCTGACCAGGGGACGATGCAGGAACTGACCGCGCTCTTCGGACGATGAAGGTCGTGGCATGTGCCCTTGGCCAGTTGATGTCCACCACGGTGGTCCAGGAGCGACTTCAATGGCTGAGCCTGACGCCTGACACCGAAAAGTGTCTCGCCTGTCGGCACGGGGGTCTCCGCGTAAAGCGGTCTCAGAGTCGTGGCCTGTTACATGGATGTTCCCATATGTAACATCGAAGTGATATGGTTACAAACGTAACCTACGTTCCCTGAAGGAGGGAACGGAGACGTTACACTTTCTCCTGCCATGACTCTGAGGTCGATTATGATTATTGTATCTGCTTTTATGCACAACACTTTGAATTACCATTGTGTATGAAACGTGCTGTATGAATAAGCTTGCCTTACCTTGCCTTGAAAATTGTGCATTTTCATTTTAAATAGTCAATACTACAAATGTTAAATAGTAAAAAATATCAAATGAAGATATCTGTATTTTATAAATTATCTAAAAATGAAATCAAATTAAATCATACCAATGCTTATGCACATTACCTGAATGTTTTTAAAATATAGGTATATAGTATTGCTAATGTTAGTAGCATTTTATTAATGCAGGTAAAATTAATATTAAAACATGTTTTTCAACTACACTTGAAAACTAGACAAAAAAGGTGCAAAAGTTGTCGCTAGGGCAGAACCCTTTTAAAAGGTACAAATATATAATATGAAAATACTAACATGTAGCTTTAAGGTGCTAATATGCCAGCTTTAGGTATTTTGGCTGTGTCATGCAGGCATTTGGTTCTGTGGATGTTATTGTGTTAACATATCACAGCCGAGTCTATCTATAAGCTTGAATCAGGTTTACTTTCATGAAAGCTCTATTCAGACACCAGAACGGGATGAGCACATGACTACAGAGGCAGTGTTTCACCCGGCTGCTTACACAAGTAGGCAGAATCCGACCACGTTATGCAATGCCCCACGGAAAGGGCTAACCTGTCCATGCCAGAGCACCTTATTTTAGACGTGTAAACCCTTCACATGGGAACACAATCATCTCCCAGGAGGCAGCTGTTTGACTGAGGCCTTGGACCCCTTCAGAGAGAGTGAGTGTCTGGCTGAATTGTGTGGTTGAGAGCGATCTCTGGAGAACACGGAGCCTGCCATGTGTTTTATATGAAGGTACATCCGGAAAGATCAGACCTCAACCACGGGGTATTTTTTGAGCTTGAGGGTAAGAGGAGGAGGAACAGAGAGAGAAAGAGAGCGAGCGAGAGAGAGAGAGAGAGAGAGAGAGAGAGAGAGAGAGAGAGAGAGAGAGAGAGAGAGAGAGAGAGAGAGAGAG
>JAUCNO010000386.1:1081522-1095878 GCA_032353835.1 Enteromius viviparus | reverse complement strand
TACTGGAGTAATATTTCATATTATGGATCTGTACTTTTACTCAAGTACTTGATTTGTGTACTTCGTCCACCTCTGGGGATTGATTCCTGTTTCAACAGACAGCAGACGTGAGATGAAAATGCTTATTAAGTTTGAAATATAGTTATTTATAGGATCATGGATTTGCTACAGAGGGACTTTATTCATCCCTGGAGCTGTGCAATGTTTTATTACAAATACGCGCACGTTATTTCACGTCTTCAGAAGTGTAAGGCTATAACCTATTTAAACCCATTCAAAAATTGGAGGGGTCTAGACTATTTATTATTATAACCTCGATTGGATTCGCCTAAAAGAAGAAAGTCATATACATGTAGGATGCTTCAAAGGTGACTGAAAGACAGGACAATTTTTATTTTTGGGTGAATTATCCTTTTAATTCCCTCAGGTTAAATCTGTTTTTATATTTTTAAAATATGACTTGTGTTCAGAATGAATTTTTTTTCGCACTTTAGAAGTGTGGGTTGGCACCTAATGTTGTGAGTGCCAGATTGCTTCAATATAAGTCTGTTCTTTCTTTTATCATATTCCAGTTTTATTTTATTTTATCACATCCACTTGCGCACAGTTTGTCTTTAATACTCAGAGTTAGGGTTTATTAATTTCTAACCCTTAGTATGAGCAACAGAAGTAACGCTGGCCTTAGCAAACACCACTAACTATAAAAAAAAAGAAGATTTTCAAGGGTTTCTAAGGGAAAATACAGGTGGCAACAAGATTTTCCAGTGACACTTCTGGTCAGCTTAACTAAAGCAAGAAAAGCCTTGGCTCTGTAGCAATGAATCCATCTCAAAGATTTTGTGCTGGGTTAACTGGTTGATGTGCAAATAATCTGCTTTTCCAGGAGCCGAAGTGGAAAAAGCACAAACAAACAGAAGACTTCATAAATACATGTTAGTCATTTCCTAACATTTAGCTGGCCTGGCCTTCACATACACACACATAGGGCCTCTATTCCATCCCGTTTTCCAAAAAACCAACCCCCTCCCCGCTCACACACACAATAAAATCTAATAATGTAATAGAATAATGTGTTCTTTAAAGGGACGTAAGAATTAGACCCATCATTTCTGGGTTTGTCGGTCACTCTGGAAAAGTCATTTCTGTGTGTTTCTTTCCTCTTTCAGCAACATGTGGATGCGTGGCTTTTTGATGTGTTTTGAGCTGCTCCACAGTCGCTCCGTTTCCAAGTGTGCTGGACGTCATCGTACGGACGCTTCACAGAAAGGCGTAGTGAACCTCCTCTCAAATTAGCGTGCCGCTGTGGGATAACAAAGGCCTTCCGATCCGCCGCAGACCCTGTCCGAACTTCAGCGTCCCTCTGGCACGCGGCCAGCAGTCATATTCCAGCTCGCCCGGGTTCCCCTCATCAAAGGTATACGCTGCATAGTTTCCAAACGCCAACCGCCAGAAATCTGGAAATCGGATTCTGATGCTGCATGAATCTGGTCAGAGGAACTGCAGATACTTTCGGTGTGGTTTGCACTCAGTGAGACAAATCAAATTACTGTTCCTTGCCAAACTGAATCCCTCCCAACCAATGCCCAGACTGATGCTCGCAAAGCCATATGGTTGTATTTCCAGATCTTTTTTGATGCTTTAAAAAGAAAATTGTCCGAACTGACTGTTCTATTCACTAAGGTGCATCTTTACTCAACATGCCATTTTAAAGTTCAACTAAAACAGTTTATATTGCAATTTTTAAAAGCTAATTTTTGTTTTAAACATCAGTGAGTAGTTAATAATTAGTTTCAGTGTTGTTTCTGTAAACTTTTTCTTGAATGGCAACCATCCAATGACCAAGGTCATTTCAGCTGGAGAGTAACTTTTGAATTATCCAATTTCAAATTTAAAAAAAAATTCAAAATTTTAAAATTCAAATGTTTTAAAATATATATAAATTTGAGGAAATTAAAAGTTCATATTAAAATGAGCAATGCAGAATCACTCCAGACCCTTGGGATTACCAGCTCCATGTTGGGTCTCCTCTTTAGTTCACCTCACTCATGGTTCAGGTCAGAGGACTGGGACAGCCATGGCAAAAGCTTCATTTTGTGCTGAGTGACTAATTCTTGTGTTTATTTTATTCCTTTTTTTTGGGATTATTGTCCCAAGGGAAGACCCAACCATGGCTAATTATACGATTTCAAACAGAGTCAGTGAATTATTGATTTTTATCTGTTGGCATTTGATAGAATCCATGATGCCATGTGTCTAAACAAGATGTCCAGGACCTCCAGTAGAAATATAGGCCCACAACATCAAAAATACAGCAATATACTTCATATACTATGACTGAACATGCTGGAGTTTGTTTTTGGATGAGCAAGGAGATTCTTTCTTAAACCCCAACGTGTGCTGATGTAGAGGCTGTTTGACTATTTTTTTAAGGTTTTCTGACCCAGAGACTCAACTATTTTCACTCAAACTAGTTAGATTAAGATTTATAAATCATCTGAAAGCTGAATAAATAAGCTTTGATCTGTGTATTGTTAGAATAGGACAATATTCGGCAGAGATAGAACTACTTGAGAATCTCGAATTTGAGGGTGCACAAAATTTAATAAAAAAAAAAATGCCTTTAAAGTTGTCCAAATTAAGTCCTTAGCTATGCATATTACCAATCAGAAATTAAGTTTTGATAAATTTAAAGTAGGAAATTTACAAAGTATCTTCATGAGACATTAAATTTACTCAATATCCTTATGATTTTTGGCATAAAAGAAAATTGATCATTTTGACCCATACAATATATGTTTGCTATTGCTAAAATTCTACTAGTCCGTGTCCAGGATCACAAATATATTAATATCTATATGAATTTTATATTTAATCTCCTCCACTAGATGAATAATAGTGAATTTTTTTTTTTACTTAATAGCAGGATTGGTCCAGCTAAGGTACGTCCATGTGAATCCATATGCCACTGATGTAGTTGTTTGGCAAATGTGAGGAATGAAATGTTTTATGGCTCTCTGGAGTGACTCTGACCCCGCTCTAGTATTCCTCTGATCTCTTGGGTAGTAAGAAGTCAAAAGGTCAGCCCTTGTAGGCTGACAGAACAGGACGGACGAGGGAAAATGCATGGTAAAATGTGAAACATGGCAGTGGAGTTGTATTGCCATACAACTCAATTAAAGCTTTATGGACTCTTTAAAGACAAACCATTAAATCTAACACTCCCTGAGAATGTTTCCCTGCTCTACGAGCACTTGCAGTAGAGGAAGTCAACTTTTACCGTTGCATGAAATGTAATTTTCATTAAAAGCATTCATTCTGGGGTTTTTCAAAGAAAACAGTTCCTTCTGGGGCTGAGTGAATATCTGGTGAATAGAAACCACAAAGGCTGTTGAGTTTTTTCCATACCAGCACTGCGGTTTGGTCTATACAATGACAAACTAACGTAGCAAGAAATAGAAAACTTTTGGGTAAACTTCAGATTGGAAAGAAATAGCCTAACACACATAATTATGCTAAAATCAAAGCTGCTCAACCCCGAGTGGGCTCCAGGGTCATTGTGATTTATTATTTAAAAAACACATTTCAATGTTTCTGCATGAGTATTTGGGTTTAGATGAGTTTTGAATCATGTGCACCAGTGCAGTAGTTTCCTATGATTTTCTTTTCATTTGAGATGATACACTTAATTTAGAAACACCCTAAACAACGTAAGAGAAAAAGACAGAATACATATTTTGAATGTTTTACACACAGAACTCTGTTCATGTTTCTCTTTTGAAGATTATCAGGTCAACACATCTTTATAGCTACCTGACTGATAACTAATTTTAGTTAAAGTAGCTTAAGTAGATGTATTTGCTATGTTTTTAATTCATTTTTGGCTACCCTTTATTTTTATAGTGAACTTTTGACATTCTACCAACTTCGCAAATACATATCAACTAACTCTTATAGCACAAGTAGACTGATAGGTTAGTAGAATAAGTTGACATACTTGCAAAGCCCATAGTCTACTAATACAGTAATGGTTGGTAACTGACATAGTTTATTTACAGTTAGTACAATGTCTACATTGGACTATTAAAATAAACTGTACCCATTGTACCCAAGACCCATGTGTTCTATATAATATAAAAAATTGGTTCATAGATTGTGTCGTCCCTAATCAATTGAAAGTCATTAGAAAATGATGTTGCCTTCAAACTTGTGAAGCACAATTTATATTGATTACTGGTTCCTGGCATGTCTCTACTGCTTGATTCTTAAAGCCTGTTCACATTAAGAACAATTACTATAACGATAATTACATTAGCTTCCACATCAATGCACAACAAAGTTCTGTTTTATTGTCTTTCAATTGAAAAATAATAATTCTGAAAGTGATTCCAATAATATTCCAGTGTCATTACCATTATAGCTTTGCTATGGACTTCCTTATTCTAAACAAACCTAAAATGATTATTAAAACTTAATATTAGTCTTTGGTTTGAACAGGTCTTTACTCAACCAGACTATTACCGTTTTGCACAAAATCCAGGATTGCATAAGTAACCACTGGGTCTGTGCAACATTGCATTTGTTATGTCATGACTTTTAAAGAGAACTTCATCATCCATGGTTTATTTTTCGGTTTTAAAGAATGTATTCCCAGATGCACACTGAATGAAGATCATATATTTTTTTCATGATAAATACACATCATTTACAAATAAAGTGGTTATGCAATAAATACATCATAAAAATCTGAGCATTATACTTCATGTGCTATTGCACTCATTTTGAAATGTTCATGGGACAGGAAAATAACATCTTCAAAGCCACTGGAAAAAGCAAGCACTCTCATTAAAATATTTATTTTCCCATTTTCTTTTTCTGTCAACATAAATATATTCATATATATTTCTTTTCTTCCTCCAAAATAGCTCTTTGAACGCTCTTTTTGTATAAATAAAAGTCTTCATTGGGGAGTTCTCATCGGCACCCGCAGCCCTCCACCACCATGTCCTGGTAGTTTTTGAGAATTACTTTCTCATACTCATCCAGGTACAGCAGCGATATGGGACTGAGCTCCGTCGGGACGCAGCATGCTCTGGGTATATTGGAATTGACAGAGTTTACCAGCGTCTGGACGATAGCATGATTGGTGGAGTTCAGGTGGTCCGACAGCGGGAAGGGACACTCTCCGTGACAGTAGAAAGCATGGTAGCCCGGCGGTGCCACGATCCACTCGTTCCAGCCCACATCGCTGAAGTCCACGTAGAGAGCGTGCCGCCTGCAGTTTGTGCGCTGCTGCTTCCTGCGCTGCTTCGGCCTTTGCCGGGCCTGCCGCTTCTCTCGGTTCGAATGCAGGACGGCCGAGCCCTGACCATCGTGGCTGTAGGTCACCAGCAGGGGGCGGGCCTGCACCCATGAGTCTTCATCTGCATGAAGGGAGCGACTGACCCTCACGTGCCTACTCCGGTTCCTCTCGACCTCCGCGGATCCTTCCGACTCCTCGGGATGGAGCACCTCCACAAGGAGGCCATGGTTGTGCTGGGATTCACGAGCCCAGCGAGCCACGGCCGAGCCCACGTCAAAGCTCTCCCAGCGTGTGTGAGAGTCCTGCACCAGACGGGTGTCTAGAAGTCTAGTAAGAGGCTCTTTGGAAGGGGCCAGTGCTGGCCTGAATACCTCGTAAATGTTAATTCGGTGGAAGCCGCTCGCACCGGCCTCACCGAGAACCTGGTCCCTGAAAATGCGCAGCTCCGCAGCCGTGATCAGCTCCTCGGTGGGAACAGAGGTAAGGTTGAAGAAAAACTGCTGCGTTGTTTTTCCTTTCAGGCTGGACAGTGCCTCAAAAGCCTCTGGAATGGCAGAAGAGAGAGTGTGTTAGGATCATGTCGACGACAAAAGAATACTGTTGAATACTTCAGGCTGAAACCTGACATTTTTGCTTTGACTCTAAATAGGATTTTCCACTCAGCATTTTCTCGTCCGACCTGAGTGAGAGATTATACGGTAGAACCAGGTGTTAAAATGAAAGGCTGGCTGCGAGTGCGAGGCTGTTTGTGTGGCTGTAGAGTGACAACATTCTCTTGTTTCCAAGTCTTTATTGAATAAAGGTTGCAATCAGCAAAGGAACAGCTACTCCTACGACTCAATGCCCTAAAATAAAACGTTCTCAGACCAAAGAGCTCACTTAATCTCTTTTGAAAAGAGACGTTTTGGAAATTCCATTCCCAATAATCCAACCTATCTGCTTCATAATCACAAAGAGCCTACAGAAGATAAGCATGCTTTATTTGATGTGGGAAAGCCCGGCTCTTTCTTTCCCTCGTTCTGTCTGTCTTTCTTCACCTTTTCCTTTTTCTCCCAGTCAATCCGTCTTGAGGGGGAGTGACTGCGAACATGTCGGGGCTTGCCGAAAGCAGTCAGCCACAGTTATGAGTGTATTGACATTCCTAATTTCTGTTTGTACGTTATGCCAAAACAGCAAATCGTACAAGTCGTACATTTATGACGGCTGAAAACTGACTGCGTATCTCGGCTGAGGATCTCAATGTCATATCAAAGTTATTTCAGTGGGGCCTTATTGGATGGAACTTTAAAAACTATTACATAATATTACCTTTTGAGGGATGTATAATAAAAATCCAGTCAGGTTCTTAACCACAGAGTTCACCAAATTAAAACAATGAGAGAAGCCTGAGGCATAGGAGGTGCTCTATTACTACAAAGGGCGCGAGAAAAGCTTCATTTGAAGTAAACAAGGAAGACATTTAATACGAATGCTTAGATTGTTTGTTTTAACATGAGCACAGAAAAAGCATCCTTGTTTGCAGTGTGTCGGCTCAACCACTGGATGTCATCCATCCGAATCTGTGCCATTTTACAGGGCTGCCTAAACAGCCTGTAATGACTATCGTATGAATCCCTCCCCCTCTCCTTACCACAGTACAGCGAGTTAGCGTGATTTTTCCTGCGTTGCCATGAAACTAAAGTGAAATGTTTCTAAATTGTGTGCTATAGTTTATGTTGACCTCTAAACAGACTCCACAAAGAAGACTTCATGAACGAGGCCAGTGACTCTCGCAGGCTCAACTCTTCCAGAGCAAGAGAGGGCATGTTTCACGTTGTTTAAATCAGATAACACGCCTAAAAGAGACTTAATTGACATGCCACCTGATCACACTCGGGTTGATTACATTATAAAAAAAAACAGATTCTGTTTCTACAGAATTCAAATCTGACCATTCAACAAGGCCACCCACAATCCCCCAACTGGCTCAAGCAGTTAGGCTAGAATTACCCGGGCATGTGATAAAGAGTTGAGCAAAGCTAAACACACACACTCACACGGTATCTGTACTAAAGGTGGTGCAGAAACAAGCCCCCACCCCACCGATGGCTCGAAAACATCAGTGACAGAAGTTGATGGAGAACAGCAAAACTACCATCCTGGATTTCCTCACAAGGCCTGTTACTGTAATCTGCAGATTCTTGGAAAATAACTAGTGCATGAACTCCATACCTTGTCTAGAAAACTACTCTAAGTGCACTCAGACACTATCAATTATTTGCAGCAAAGTCACCGTTAGGACGCATTTTTTGCTTCCTTAATAATAGTGAGAGCTGTTTGTGGAATGTCACTCGTTTCCAAATGGTTGCATCCCACCATTCCTTGGAATTTTAGAAAGTTTTGGGAATAGACAAACATTCAAACTGAAAATTTGAATTTTCTCATTTTTATTTCAAATAAAGCTGGAATATTTACAACCAAAATCAGGCCTCACCTTCGTGATGAAAGCTTCGTATTGTGTTGGCTCTGCTGGCCGCCCGTTCCACATGCTTTCCCATAGTGCTCCTCGGGCGCCGGATGTTCGGATCATCGTTTTCAGAGTGCATATAATACAAGTCCAGCATGTACTGAGGGACCACCGCTGACTTGCTCGGTGTCGGTCTTCGCTTCAGTCCAAACATGTTGAGCAGCCGTAGCTCAAACTCGTTCAAAAAGTTAGTATCGGATCGCTCCGGCATGTGTCTCCCTGAATCACTGTACTTTCGTCGGTCGATCTCGGGAATGAGTCCAGCGGCACCTCCCAGCAACACCTGACCGAGCAACAGCACCGTGAGAGCGTAGACCACGGCGACCATGATCAGTCAGTTCCTGCGAAGATTAAATGCAAATTGACCATTTATATTTTAGGATCATTTTATAGGTTTAAAAAACAGCATTATGTCATAAGAGAAACTTTTTATGTTCCAAAAAGAACTTTTTATTTTCTGGTTTAAAGAAGCTAGAAACTAATGCACTGATCTGAAGAACTTTCAATAGTTAAAAGTTATTTTTTCTCCTTTAAAAGTAGTTATTTTATCCTTTAAAGAACGTTATACAAACATACACAGTACATTTCTTGTAGCTACAGCCCCCCTGCAGCAATCAGGTGTTAAGTGCTTGCTCAATGGCACAATGGGTCATAAGATCACCCCTAGATATTGGTTCGAACCCCCAATCCCTCTTAGAAGTTAAAGATTTGTTTGGTTTTTATGGAATACCTGTTCCTTTAAGTCCTAAAACACTTGAATAGCAGCCCAGAGCTCCAACCACTTATATGCATGGAAAAGATCCCTAGCCACATTCAACCTGCGGCTGCCTCAAACCACAGACATATCTAGATCTTTTGGAGATGTCTTTGAGGCGATGAACACACACGCACGCAAAAAGAATAAGTATAATATCCCTGCCGCGGGCTATATTATAATAAGAGATTGATCTACGGTGAAAACGCGAGACTCCAAAGAGGATGTCAGACAAATGGGATGAAACAGGAAAGAGTGAATCAAAAGAAATCGAAAGAAGGGAGACATGAAGACAGCAGACATGAAGTCTGCAATTAAAGGGAGATAAGAGAGCAGTGTCTGGGTGGGGGTCTGTCTTTAGATCATGAAAGGAAAGTCTTCAAAAGGACTGAATGTCTAGCAAAAGACGTTTCGCTGAGGGAGAGGCAGAGTTGTAAGGCTACAGGTGGTAGATCTTACGCAAAAACAACTCAAGCAACAAAGACGACAAAGAGATCTGATGATAAGGAAGCAGAGAAGTGTTTTCTTTTCATTTGCGCATAGCTTCTGACCTTACAGACTACATGTATGAACCTCTATGAGGTGATACGCAATATACTGAGCAAAAGAAATGTCAAAAAACACTCGCACTGTTTGGGAAGAAATAAGGAATTAAAGAAATAAGTTGTAGCGTTACCGAAGTAGGAAGCGCTGTGGCCGGTCTGCGTTCCCGTCGTCTCTTAAATTCCTCATGAATTCGTGTTTTAATCCACAAGCGTTTTTTTATCCCACGACAGAGAGTCGCCGCAACTCAGGTCGCCTCTTCTTGTTCATATTTGAGCAACACTTCAAACTAGACTGCCCTAAACTCTAATGAAGTGCGCAAACGCTTAGGTCAAAGAACGCAGCAATTCCAAGAGTGACAGCTCGAGTTCGCAAAGTCCTGGATCTGTCATTTTTCGCTGAGAAATTGTGATCAGCAGAAGTTTTGGGAGACCGCTTGGAGACTCATCCTTGCGTGCAGCACGCGTCGCGTCTATGGCATTGATTGGAGCGCTTCGCTCCGCGAGCGCGAGTCTTTGAGTTGTCTGGTGATGTCACAATGACTGTCATCATCCAAGTCCTTTGAAACGCGCCGCGTACTCCCCATTCAAACGTTTGAACATGCTTACAGTTGCGTGATGTTTGATCAAATTTGTCTTCTACTTTATTCTAAACTGAAAACATGTTTGTATTTTCAACGGGAAAAGAATGTAAATATGGCTGAGTTAAATGTGTAAACACGAAATAACCTTACTATAATACGGTAAAAAGTAATATTAGATTTTGAAATGGGCATTTTCAAACTTTATAATGCCAAATGTCCGTAAATATGGTGATAAATGGTATAATGTCACGCGTGGAACCATTTATAATGTACATACATTAGAAAATAGAAAAGATAAATAAATATAAATTAATAATTAATTAATAATAAATAATTAATTTTCTTTTTTTTATTATTTTGTCATTGCAATATATTGGCTGTGAAATATTTATCTAGTTTCAAATTGGAAATGAATGTTTTTTTTAGATGTATAAAAAATATATATATAATTTTAATGGGTTACTTAGTTCTTACTTTACTTCTCAACACAACAGCTTTACAGAAAATGTTCCCTGAGGGTAGAAAAATACAAGATAGCACCCCTTTATGGCCCCCTGGGAGTCCCTGGTAAAAGTATACATTTTGAACTTTATGATGCCAAAACAGTCCCAAATATGTAATTCCCTTTGATGTAATATGAACACATGTATAAAAAGCTATTAATAATATGCAAAAAAAAAAATTATAATAACTTGCTTTTATTTTGTTAAAACCATAATAATCAATTAAAATTTTGTCTGAAAAATATTTTCACCTTGGCAGTTTTTGCCTAATATATTTACTCCCTATTAAAGTACAGTTAGGTGTAAACATTTTATATTTAAATTCAAAATATCCTCTATATATTTCTGTCGCACTACTTTTAATTATTTATTTTAAAGCAGCTTTATAGAAAAATGTACCTAAGGCAACAAAAAAAATACAAGATAGCACCCAGTTTTAAACTCCCTGGGTTAATAGAAAATATGTGTGATTGTCCTGTATAACAGTGCAAAAATATGCATTTTATTTTTATTTTATATATTATACTATACACATTATGTATACATCTATCCAAAACAAACCTTGCATCACAAATAGTTCACACCATGGAGGTGTGAATCACAGTCAGATCCCAAGCAGACAAGGCTTTAGTGAAGCTTTCTTCACTATTTGAATAACAATGATCTGTGTGAATCGACCGGTGAGGTGTCTATTACGCAACAGTGTGTTTGTTTCGCATAAATAAGTTCTACCTTTTTTCTTGAATCCAGGTAACATGCTATATTATAATAAGGCTAATGCCTTTTGAAGCATGATATGATATTAACCCATACTGAGAAGATGATACCTTTGGCCATTCCCGAAGAAGCCAAATCCCTGGTTATCATTGATCAAGATGTGTTAATGGCTGGTTTAAATCTTGTTTTACGACTGGATTATGCTCATTAGCAAGAGTCTGCAAATCCAGTGCCCTTTGCTCTCTCAGACCAGGGGGTTTATAAGTGACCTCCTCTCCTGAATCCCGATTCAGAACAAGTAAACAGAGAGAGATGCAACCTTTTAATCCTTTTAATATTACAGATGTTTAATTTAGGTTTTATTTATAGGCTATAAAACATTGTTTTGTGCTCCGCAGAGGCAAACAGGCTGGGAATAAACTTGCCGTGGAGGTCAGATGTCACGACCGAGGAACATCAGACTGAAACCATAACTATTAGACAAATCCGTGGACGTCTGATTAGTCAACAGCAAGTATGTAGAAGGAATCCGCATATGAAAACCGCTCATTGGTTACAAGTATTCATTTCAATTATGTGTTGATGGCAAGTTTGTTTTGACAAAAGCAGCTGGGCCATTGAGCTGGGAGAGACAGCAGTAGATTAAACCCCATTGAGATCAAAAGATATCTTTGTGTGCTTCCAAGACAATAACATCTTATGAGGGATAATCCCAGGATCATCCACTTAGCAATTAAAATACACTGATGCATTCCATTCCTCAGGTGATACTGGTCTCTACCAGTCTCCGCCAGTAAAAGTGAGCTGGGTGCACAAATCAGATGATCACTTAAACGATTGCAGATAGCTTTCGGGAGTGCTAGTTTAATAAGGAATATGTAGCTTGTTAAAGTTGCAGTAAAAAACATTTACGTGCTTTTATTCTCATTTGCCGCTCCCCTAACGTTCACCTTGTTGCCTAAACAGTAGGTCATGAACATAGTGCTCTAAGCTCTCCTTTGGCCAAAGGTGCTTTAGATTCAGGGATAACACTTCACAATGCATGTTAAGTAGCCTTAATTACTCAAAACAAGAAGACCGCGGAGAGTGAAAAGAACGTTTATCTTTGCCTTATTGTCTACCGGTGTGGGCTGAACCCAGGCGAGGAGGTCTGCTGGTGTGGAAGGAGGTGTGTGTGTGTGCTTCAATTTTGCCCCAGTGGCCCATTAAAAAACCTAAAGTCATTATCTAATGAATTGATGGTTGATCTAATTATTCTCTGATTGGATGAAATGTTATCTTTTAAATTCCATCTCATTATTTGCTCAAAGTTATCTGTTTGGTTCTCCAAATGGCTGCAGCCTGTGGGTAAAGAATCCGCTCTGATGCTTGCTTTACCGGGAAGAATATTGTGCCTATGCTTTCAGGGGCTTTGCAGAATCTTTGATCCGTGGCTTGGAAGAGCAGCGACCTTTGACTTTTGCTGCATTAAACTTTTAAAGATCATTTCTATGTTTGGAGCCGCATGCTGGAAGTTGTTGCTTTGGTCTGGTAAGCCAAATATAACGTTTTTTTTAATGCTGAAGCAAACCTGAATTTTTTTTAAAGATGAGAGATTGGCAGGCAATGCTTGGATGTTTTTATTTATTGTATTTGTTTTAAATTCATATGTATGTATATTTATTATGGTCACATTTATTTGTTTAAAAATACTGTAAAACAATAATAGTGTCAAATATTATTGCACTTTTAAACAACTGTTTTCTATTGTTTCTATTGTTCTATTGTTTTTTTTTAATAAAAATTATTTATTTCTGTCATGCTGTCACATCGTCACCTTATTCAACCAGACGTGACGCATTCAAAACTGAATTTTTTGCGTCATTACTCCAGAAGTGTCACACGATCCTTTAGAAATCATTCTAATATGCTGATTTGCTTCACAAAAAGCATGCATTGTCATTATCTATTGTGCTGGAAATAATAACAATTTGTGGAAATATATATATATATATATATATATTTTGATCAAGTAATTGCAGCCTTGGTGTAAGAGACATAGAACATAAAAATCTGAATTATTCCGAAGTTTTGGCCACCAGTCTATAAATATATTTTATTATATTGAATTGAACAGATATGTTTAATTGATTGATTTCTATTTTTTAAGCCAATAGGGATCACCTTATGGAAAAAGAAACAAACAAAAAACAAAGCAATATTTGGAAAGTACCAAAAAGCCACAGTTTTTATAGACTATAAATATTTTATTTTACTTTGAAGCAATTTCCATCAGAAATTATTATTGAATTTCCAAAAGATTTAGAAAAAAATAGCAAGTTGATTCAAACAAGAAATTCATGTTTCATTTGCAACTTTGAAAATTGGTTTTGCATGGGGAACGTTCAGCTCTCAAGACTTTTTATCTTCTGCTTATGGCCACTTTCATTCTGTTTTCAAATCCCAGGCAATTTAAACCTGGCAACCCTGAACTCAGAACAACAGTCAAAGAATTTCGGTTTCCTAACCATCACAGCTATTTCAATATGCACAAAGCTGCCTGCAGAACGAAATCTGAGAATTCCGCCCACAAATCCTCTTGACTCTATCCCAAACCTCCGTGAGTGTAGTACATGGGGTTTTGTCAGTCATCTGTCTGCATGGATGAATCAAGCAGCATGTTATTGAGCGCTCCGGCTAACCGATGAAGAGCAGCCATCATTAAGGAGCATCAAAGTGCCAGAGCGTCTCTCCTCTGTCCTCCATCGGAGCTGAGTGGAGCTTCTGTCATCACCTACATTCCATGGGTCTGTCTGGGAAAAGGCATGGAGATGACTCTGCAGATTGAGACCCTTATATTGTGCTAACAGTTGTTTGGCAGAATGCTACACTACACATTCCACTGGTCATCAGATGAGTTTGTCTTTGGTTCCCTTAAAATCTGACCTGGACCACCACCAGTCTTAAAGATGGGTTGGACCCTATCGGTCATTTCAAGCTAAAATGACAATGTGTCATTGTTTTCATCCTGTATCCCTTGAAGCTTTACGTTGAATTTTTATTTGAATTTAATATGTATATATATATTAGTATATATATATATATTAATATATATTAGTGCTATCAAATGATTAATCACAATTAGTTGGAATTAATCGCATCCAAATGAAAAGTAGTTATTTACATTATATATGAGTGATTTGTATATTTCTTATGTATATATAAATACAATGTGTTATTTTCAAGAGAAATATGTTGTTTATGTATTAAAAATAGTTATATAAATATAAAATATAACAATATGACTATATAAATGTATATACATGTAAATATTTTCAAGATATGTGTGTTAGTGAGTGTGTGTTTATATATATAAAAATAAATGCACATATATTATGTAAAAAAACTTTTATTTTAGATGTGATTAAGTGTGATAACAGCAATTATATATATATATATATATATATACAGT
>JAUCNO010000386.1:1064836-1081422 GCA_032353835.1 Enteromius viviparus | reverse complement strand
TTTGTAAAAGTTGCTTAAATATCTTAATTTAACTAATGCCTAGTCCTGGCTTAAGCTAAACCCTGTTTGTGAAACCGAGCCTTAGTGTTGTGAGCTAAGAACAATGTCAACTTAAAATGGCAGCCCTTGACCTCTTAAACAGCCAATAGCAAACCTGATCATGTAAAATCACAGCAGCACACCATCAATCATTTAATGTAACTATAATAAAATTATTTAAATAACACAGAAATATTTAAAAAATTTCAATGTTTTTAAAATGCTAATATATATTCATATATATATTTATATACATATACAATTTATTTGGGAATTACTGTCAAATAATTTTTTTATATTTGGTACAGAAACCTTTGTTAACAATTATAGAGGTCAAACGGTTTCTGTAGTTCTTTACCAGGTTTGCACACACTGCGGGAGGGATTTTGGCCCTCCATACAGATCATCTCTAGATCTGTCAGGTTTCTAGGCTGTCGCTGAGCAACATGGAGTTTCAGCTCCCTCCAAAGATTTTCAATTGGATTTAGGTCTGGAGACTGGCTAGGCCACTTCAGAACCTTGACATGCTACTTACAGAGCCACTCCTTGGTTTTCCTGGCTTTGGGTCAGTGTCATGTTGGAAGACCCAGCCACGACCCATCTTTAATGCTCTGATTTAGGGAAGGAAATTTTTGCCCAATATGTCACAATACACGGCCATGTTCATCCTCTCCTTAACACAGCAGAGTCATCCTGTCTTCCAGCCCCATACTTCATTGTAGGTATGATATTATTGGGATGATACTCAACTTCTTTCGCTGTGTTTCTAGGAAGAAGAATGATAAGACCAATAAGTTCTACTTCGGTCTCATCTGACCACAGAACTTTCTCCCATATCTCATCTGGATCCTCCAGATGGTCCCTCGCAAACTTCAGACGGGCCTGGACATGGGCTGACTTAAGCAGGAGAGCCTTCTGTGCGATGCAATATTTTAAACCATGACATCTTAGTGTATAACTGACAGTAGCCTTGGAAACGATGGTCCCAGCTCTCTTTACAGCATTGACCACCTTCTCCCGTGTAGTTCTGGGCTGATTTTTCACCATGCTTAGCATCATTGATACCACACGCAAAGAGATCTTCCGTGGGGCTCCAGTCCAAGAGACATTGACAGTTATCATTAGCCTCTTCATTTTTTGACAATTGCTCCAACAGTTGTTCTTTTTTCAAAGCTGCTTGGCAATTGCCCTGTAGCCCTTTCCAGCTATGTGAAGGTCTACAATTTTGTCTTTTGACAGCTCTTTGGGTTTGCCCATGTTGCTACTTAGACTTTGACTGATTGTGGGGTGCACAGGAGTCTTTATGACAGCTAACAACCTCAAACAGTTGCTACTAATTTAGAATCATGAGCAGAGTGTAGCTGGACTATTTAAAAGCAAAATAACAGGACTAAAAAATGTACATTTACATATGTATACAAATCAGTTAACATGCCATTATGACTCAATGTAGCAAAATTTAGAGACTGTTAGCTCCATTCAACAGTAAGCATTTGGCAACACTTGTCAGTGTTTTTTCCCCTTTTATATATATATATATATTTTTTTTTTTTCATACTTTGATGGATTAGTATTTGGTCAGGTTAGTGCCGCAATATGTAAGACACTGCTTATGGTCTCATCACCGGTGCATTGTTTCCAGCCAAATATAAAAAATAAATTATAAATCATAACAATCATTTTTATATAATTTTATCAACTTTGTAATCATCATATAACCTCAATATGTCTTGGGCTCCATCCAAAAATTTATTTAGGTTTCATACCAAGGTCAAAGCTTAGCATCTTCAGTGGTTATATAAATCCTATATCAAGTAAATTACAACTATTTGGTCATTCCAGTTTAATATTTATTTTCAAAAGGTTCTTAAAACAAATTAACAAGTAAATAAAATAAAAAAATTCATACAAAATAAAAACGCTTAAAACCAAAAACTACTTAACCTTGGAAATTTGTTACCCCATTTGAGATCCAAAAAAAACTGATAAATACAAGAGAATGCCCACCGAGCACTGCATGAATTACCAGAATAGAAAATTTAACAATTACAAGATTTACATTTATATTTTCTTTTGCAAAATCCCAAAAAAAGAAAGGAACATGTTGAATTCTGTGACAAAACCTCTTTAAAAAGCTGCCAAAACCTGTGCTACCAATAAAACACCAAAACCCATTGAAAGCATTTCACAAGAATGCTTCAAACAGTAAGGCAAACGGTGTGCTAAAACAATTCAGATGCTCAGGAGTTCTCTCATAGAGCCTTGGATCTCAGTGTAGTTGGTCATGACATTTCAGCATCCTCAGTTTTCATCATCTTTTTAGGGGTTCCTGTAAACGAATCCTGTAACACAAGATGAGAAATATGTGAAAAAACAAAAATAGTTATGAAATGTCATTTCAGAGTATTAATGGCCAACTATCACACTTCAGAGGTGTTACAACTATTGAGAACCAATACTACACCTACAAGCACCCAGAAGAACTACACATGGAAGACAGCAATGACACATATGTCTGAAATAATTTAAGTAAAGGGGTGTAGAACCAGTAGTGGTTTTCTAGGCAAATATTAATGCCTTGATTTTTATTCTAGGAGTTTTTGGTAGTCAGAGCAAATCGATTAACAGAGGTGTAGGCATAAACAATGCACAAATTAAAGAGCAATAGAATTAAAAGAGCAACAGGTATCACTTTACATTAAGATATCATAAGCTAACCTTAGTTAATGCATTAACATTACCAATGAAAAAAAGCTACATTTGCTATAGAGGTTATTAATCTTTGTTAAAAATAAAACAATACTTATGTTACCTCAGTTAATTAAACAAAGCAGTTTATAATTACTTTGATTTTAACACTGTGCTTTTAAATATTTTAAATGACCTGAGATTAGTGAATGTATAGAACAATTTTTCTAAATTTTTGGGGAGTTTTTATCTAATCATTTAACTAATGTTAAATGAAGCCCTGATATAAAGTGTGACAATAATGAATAATAAAAACAATAATAAAATAGCCCATTGTTGACTAAATGTTAAAAGTATTTGGTGCTGTGAATGAACACTACTTTAAATACAAAAATCTGAATGGATATTTAAATAATCAAAGAACCTGCACCAGTTTCTAATTGGAATTGAGTTTCCGATTTTCAGCTGTTCAGCGCCTCTGCTGTCAGAGAGGGAATGTGCGTTATTCTGTGCACATCTCTTCATTTATTCTGCCATGCCTAGGGCTGTGTATCATTCAAAAAAATTCCTATAATGATACAGATACCTTTAGTTCGATACAGGTTCCTGAACGACAGCTTTTTCTTTACTAATTTTTTTAAACTTTTTTTCAGCCTGTTGAGATTTATACAGATGCAAAGCTCATCCTGGGCCACTGCACAAAAGGAACAAAATTTATCCAACAATAAATTAGTGCAAATTAGTTTTAATAGTTCAAATAGTTTTCAGTTTACACACCTTTACAGTATTGCTATTTGTTTTAAAAGGAAAACTAAATTTTTCCATATTCCACTATGTTCTTCCCTCAACTTGGAAGAATTAAATTGATCTCTCTCCCGTCTCAGTAAATGCACTTAATCGCTCTAGTGCACAGCGCCACAATGTTGGAGGATTGATTTTAGAAAATCACCAAACAATTCCACGTTTTTCCTATGTAAAGTGAGATACATAAGCAAGTATGGTGACAAAATAAAACCTGGCAATTTAAGTAAAAAAAAAACAAAAAAGAGAACTATATTGTATGGTAGAAGAGCACTTTGCAGCACTTAATATCAGCAGTAACATCATCACTCCTAGACTCTGATTCTGAAAACTCTACCTCTCCCTTCTGTCAATGCAACCAAGGAGTGACGACATTATTGCGCCGAGGTTGAAGTGCTCTTTCACCATACAATATAGCTTTATAGGGTCTTTTTTTTTTTTAATCTGAGAAAAAAATTACTGCATAACAGCCGTTTGAGGTTGAGCAAGCAAAGATTATGATAAAGATTAAAGTTTTAATGCAGTTTAAAAGCAGTTCAATGAAGTGCAGCAAATTATTTCTCTTCTCTTTTATTGTTCGATTCACAGACAGGCTATTATTTATAAAGCAAGGAAAATATACAGGGTTCGCCGTCTGCCGTCTTGGTGCTTGACATGTCTACTTGTTTTCTTTAAAACAAATATTCTGTGATAAAGTAACCCATACAAAAGCAGCTCATTATGTCACTGTTTCTGCCACGGGATTAACATCCTGTGGTAACTAGGAATTTTTACAAGCTTCATGCTGGATCTAACCCTTAAATGATCTGAGATCACCGAACACCTGAGAAGAGATGTCAACCCTCTCAGAGGATGCCAACCCTCAGACCACATACAAAATTATCAAATTTTGCCCTAATCAGGTATGCAATGTTCATTTCTATATTTCAACATGGCACACAACCAGTCAAAGGCTTTTTGAACAGTAAGATTTATTTTAATGTTTTTGTATAATTCTCTCTTTTGAATCTTGCAAATAGTCTATTTCATGCCAGTCATGCAATGCTTATAATTACTGATGTTAACATACAGGAAAAAATGTGTAACAGATGGCTTGCAGATACAAATGTTTCCATTAAAAGATGAACAGCAAGTGTCATTGAAACTCTTAAAACTCACAAAATCAGTAGTGCTCTCTTTATAACGTTATGTATATGACAATAGTTATTTATGTTCTGCATTTCTGTTTATAGCTGTGCGCACTGAAGACGATCATTTGAATGAAGCATGATGGGAGGATTTTGGTCAGTGGAATTTATTTTTATAATAGAATCCACTGTTATTTATGCAACATAAAATTTTATATATAGACTTGTATACGATCTGAACAAAATGCCCCGAATGTAGAAGTGATGCGGCATAGAATGAACTCCTTTTGTGGACACGTTCACACAACAATGTGCAGAGACACGACAGCTAAACACAACACCTTTTTTCTTCCACTATGCATGGAAGAGATAAGGGCTTTACTGCAGCGTAACAACCAAATCTTATATGACAAATAATATACACAATATACAGTGGGTACAGTGGGTACCACTCATTAATCTACACACATCATGTCATATTGACAGAAAAACATAGAATAGTTGACATTTTTGTAGATTTATTAAAACAGAAAAACTGAAATATCACATGATCCTAAGTATTCAGACCTGTTGCTCAGTATTTTGTACAAGCACCCTTTTGATCGAATCCAGCCATGAGTCTTTTTATGAAAATTCGGTCTCTCCAGAGATGCTCAATTGGGTTCCATTCAAGAACAGTCACAGAGTTGTTGTGAAGCCACTCCTTTGTCTGTGTGCTTAGGGTCATTGTCTTCTTGGAAGGTAACCCTTCGGCCCAGTCTGAGGTCCTGCGCATTTTGGAGGTTTTGGTCCAGGATATCCCTGTACTTGGCATTAATCTTTCCCTCGATAGCAACCAGTCGCCCTGTCCCTGCAGCTGAAAAACACCCCCACAGCATGATGCTGCCACCACCATGCTTTACTGTTGTGAAACTCCTTCACAGGTGTTTTTTTTTAGCAAACTCCATTGCGGGCTTTAATGCGTCTTGCACTAAGGTAAGGCTTCCGGCAGGCCACTCTGTCATAAAGCCCCGACTGGTGGAGGGCTGCAATGATGGTTCACTTTTATAACTTTCTCCCATCTCCCGACTGCGTCTCTGGAGCTCAGCAACAGTAATCTTTGGGTTCTTCTTTACCTCTCTCACCAAGGCTCTTCTTCCCTGATAGCTCAGTTTGTCCGGACGGCCAGCTCTAGGAAGGGTTCTTGTCATCCCAAATGTCTTCCATTTAAGGATTATGGACGCCACTGTGCTCTTAGGAAACTTAAGTGCCGCACAAATGTTTTGTAACATTGGCCAGATCTGTGCCTTGCCACAATTCTGTCTCTGAGCTCTTCAGGCAGTTCATTTGACCTCATGATTCTCATTTGCTCTGACATGCATTGTGAGCTGTAAGGTCTTATCTAGACAGGTGTGTGGCTTTCCTAATCAAGTCCAAACAGTATAATCAAATACAGCTGGACTCAAATGAAAGTTTAGAACCATCTTAAAAGATGATCAGAAGAAGTGGACAGTGCCTGAGTTAAATATATGAGTGTCACAGCAATGTGATATTTAAATTTTTCTTTTTTAATACATCTGCAAAAATGTCAACAATTTTGTGCTTTTCTGTCAATATGGGGTGATGGGGTGACAATAATGTGTGTACATTAATGAGGAAAAAAATGAAGTTAAAGGATTTTAGCAAGTGGCTGCAATATAACAAAAAGTAAAAATTTTAAGGGGGTTTGAATACAGAGTGGGTACGGAATGTATTCAGACCCCCTTCAAATTTTTCACTATATATATATTAAAATAGGAAACCTATTTAAAATAGCATTTTTACTGTATTTTTGATCAAATAATGCAGCCTTGGTGAGTATCTGTGTTTGTGTATTTTGAAAAACCTTTTATTATATATCAAAGAGAGTCCAGCAATTTCCACAGAAAAAGACAGTAAATAAAGACAGAATTCACTTTAAGTAAACAAGAATCAGTATGCAGCAAGTTTCCAGCCCTCTAGGGTCATGTGACTTAATTGCCTGTTTGCTCTATTTATCTCTGTGAAAAACTGCTCTGGGTTCACAAAGTGTAGAGAATAATCAGCTGGATCAAACACTGCCTTAAATTACAGCAGAGAATCAAATAGCGGCTGATGTCTATTCATCCGCATGGGTAAACAGTTTGCCTGTAATTCGCCTTTTCTCTTTCCTTAACTCTCTCTCTCACTCTTTCTCTCTCTCTCTCTCGTCACACACTCCATTACCGTGATGTGCCACTAACATTGTTGTAAACAAACCCCAGATGCTCAAGAACACACCTCTTTGATCCGGGTTCGAAGACCTCCCTGAATCTGCTGGTACCCCTTTCACCTGATGTTCGGAGACCACCTTACAGAGGAAACAGGAAGAGGCCATGTTCAGTAAGTGCTTGCTTTGTACTGAATTCTGAGTAAAATAATATGTACACTATTAAAAATAGTTAGTGAAATTATTTTACATCATTATTGCAGTTGCATACTATGTTGTTGTCACATGACCATGTCACTTGAAAATAAATATGACATTTTTGCACTTTTAATAAAACATTAATGTCTAAAATGCAGTCCAGCAGTACTAAAATAATACTAAACCTAATAATACTTTATCTACTCGTAGGACAAGTCAACCTACTAATATTAACTTAGAAAGTTTAATTTGAGTGCATCACATTGTGGAATATAGTGTGCTTTAGTGAACACTTCATATTTTGTTAAATATTTTTGGTCATCTAAGTATTGCATGCACACAGAAAATATGCATACTATGTATGGATACTGTACACTGCAAACGAAGTAGCATGCTATTCTGAATGTAGCCACATACTCCTGCTCACTTTAACGTGTGTCCTAAAAATATAGCAATAAAAAACCTTTACTGCCTTTTATTTACAGCTTAATGTCTTGGAATACCATTTGTGGTATGCATTAGATTGCATAAAAAAAAATATTTTCAGTGTCCCTTAGTGAACGTCTCTTGTATTTATAGTAATTCTCTTCTGCTTGTATAGTAAGAATAGCTACATAAGTACAAACACCATGTTTCCTTAATTGTGAGTTCAAATAATTTTAGTTTTGAGACAAGAATACTTAAGATTTTGAATTGCATAAATATACGGTTATGTGTATAAACATGCTTACTGCAAAGTATGCAATGTGTTTACAGATTTAGATATCTAGAGATTCAGAGACTGATGCACGCTTATTTTTCAAAGTGATACAGCACATTGATGACAATTTGTTTTGTACATGGATTGAATGTATACTGAATAGTATTCTGGTAAACTCATATCCCTATCATACCCCTTCCTTGCATGCTTGACCAGATATCAAATGTAAGTAACCAGGTTTATTGTTTTTAGCTGATGGTGACTTGGGTTGAAATATTGTTTAAAGCTTTGGACAGACAAAGTTGGGAAGTGATTCTGTTACACTGGTCTCAAGCCAACTCATGTTATGGTTATACTTTAAAAACACAGTGATAGTGACATACTTGAAATGTTTATTCAAAGGGCTGCCCTCTTGCCTGCTGTTTTACTGTTTTTTTTTGTCTGTGGTCATTGTCAAAATGCCTTAAATTCTGCCCATAAACATTAATTTGTAAATAACCTACAATATTCCTTAAAAACCTAAACCAGAGAAACATTTTCTTTATTTTATATAGAAAGTTTGGGGTCTGTAAAATAAAATAAAAAAACAGTAGAACTGTAAATAGTAAAATTGTTGTAAAATTGAATTGCATTTTAAAATAACTTTTTTCTTATTGAATATATTTTAAAATATAATTTATTCTATTGATGTAAAGTTGAATTTTCAGCATCATTACTCCAGTCTTCAGTGTCTTTTCTTTCCGAAATCATATTCAATATCAATGTTGAAACAGTTGTGTGTGCTGCTCAATAGTTTCTTTGACGAATAGAAATGTTTTAATAACATTGTGAAAGTCTACTGACACTTTTTCTCAGTTAAGTTTGGTATTGTAAGAATTTGTTGAGAAATGTTGAGTTCATCTTGAGTTTGTGACAATTTGTGTTCAGTCCAATTTTGTAACTCTAGATGCGACACATGAGAATATTCTCCTCTTTTCTAATTTAAACAAATATCCTGTCTAAGACAAACAATTGAGATTACTGAGTTCAGTAAGCACATAATTTTAAAAGATGGAGTGCTTGCGCCTCATTTCTTCATTGTGCCAACACTATTAATCAAACAGAAATTCCATGAAGCATTACAGAGCAAACTCTAGCAGTACTTCATTCATGAAAATCTTAGCCTGGCTCAAAGTCAGTGTTCCCAACCTCAATTTAATATTATTCATTTCAGGACTGCCTGTAGACCAGCTAATGTGGATGTGAGCTGAAGACAGAAGAGAAACTCAATGAGAGGAGACAGAAGTCCTATTTAAAAGTAAATAAGACGGGTAATTAATTCTCAGATCACACAGTTATCTAATATATAAAGGCTGTAATTCATCTTTGATTCATTTGGCCCCTGTTCCCGTCGCTGAGAACTAAGGCCCTCTCGCTTGGTTTGTGTATGGATCATTGAGAAAGACTGGGCCCCCTTGTCATTATGTCAAATTTTACCTAAGAACGAAACATTCTATTTTCCTAACCTGGTTAAGTAATCATATTACCTCAGGCTCCATAAAGTGGAACAAACAGTAGCATAGAAATCCAGCTCCTTTTTTACGTGCATTGAGTGACAGATTGGCTTTCATCAAAGGGGCCAGAATCAAACTGATGGAGTCATTTCGCTTTGCTAAGAATGCTAAATTGATCCTCACATGCAGAACATCTGGTGAAAAGCAATTTCCACCCAAGTGTTTTAGTATTTCCTCATAATTAATTTCACATGTACATGACAAGAGCTACTGGCCTCCCAGAACAGGCTCACAAAAGCCAGCTTTGTTCCCCTCTGTCAAAAAGTACGCTGTGGTTCCTCGTTAAAACGCGCTTGTACTTTTGACGCTCGAATTGATGATGAAAGGTCCGCTCAGGAGACGCAAGTCATATCTTCTGCTTCAGAAGCTTCAGAAAGCATGCTGTGTTGGCCACCAATTGTTATTTACACCGGGTATTCAGATTTGATCTGATCACAAGGGTACAATGCTAAAAAATGGTAGAAAATGGGGTCTGAAAAAGGCTAATTTTCACACAATTGGTTGCAGAATATTGTGTTATGACTTTTTAACATCCTGCACGATTTGAAAACTGATACTTTTGAACGTTGTCGTCATGTATACAGCCTCATTTGTATGACGTTTCTAGTTCAGCCGGTTTACTCGGTAGCTCACGCGATACGTTGCACTTAGGTGGCAAAAAGCAAAGGTTTGAATCCTGTGTAAAACAAATCAGCGGAAATAAGTTAAAATAGCATGGCTGCATCAGTGAATATGTTTTCAAATTGCTGGTTTGGGTTTGGTGCAGGGGATATTTCCAACATTATAGAACATTAATATTTAGCAACACTCACTGGATATTTGAATTCTGAACAACCACAAAACGTACCTCAAGCAGCATTATAAAAACACTGTGATACGTACCTGTACCAACCTAATACAAACGTGCCATGCTAAACTTGTTTTAGCACCACTCTCTGGACATTTCACTTTGAAACTGAATTGAAACGTGCAGTAAGGCATGTAATTACATTGTTGCATATTGCAAATGTATGTAGAGGCATGTATTTCCAATGAGCCTGGGTTGCCCATAAACCTGCCCATGGAACCTTACCTCAAAAAAATCATGAAAGTGGTCCAATATCGACAAAAAAGAGCAAAAAAAACGCTAGGTATCAATGGGAATGTGTCCGTAATCAATTTATTTGATAAATCAAATATTTATTTGATAAATCAAAATGCATCTTAATTCCAGTTGTAAACTGGGCCTTAGATGCAATGTTTCAGATGTCAAAATTAAACTTTAGAAGCTGAGATGCCTGGGGTGTTCTCCTCCTTTTCTTTCCATGGAAGCTTGCCAATATTCCCTCCACAGTCTCCTCATTAAGAGGTTGGCTTGTTTTAAATGGTGGCATCCTTTTAATCAGTTAAACTTTCAACAAAATACTGTATGCTTTAATTAGATTAAAGAATATACCTTTATGCCTTTCATTGCTCTGAAACCCCCTTCTAAAAGATCTATTTTTAAGAGTGGGAATAAATTGCTTCAAAGTGGTTAGTACGCTCAAACGCATGAGTATGGTAAATTATGTGATTGTTTTTATTTTTCAAAACACCTTTTTTGACCCCTACGATCCTCCACAATGCTCTTGAACTGAGGAGAATAAAGGCCTACGACATGAGACATAACAGCACCTGCTCTTACTTGTCTCCAAACAGTGAGGTTTCTCTAGATAAAAGTCAGTCACCATCAGATTACTCACTAAAGCCACCAGGGAAGATGCTGTCCGATCAAACACGTCTGTTTGTGTAGCGTGTCTGAGACCACCTGCATGTGCGTATGTACTGTAATGCTTTCTTGGCAAAACCATTTGTAAGCATATTGTTTTTTCCCCAAGCGGACTTCCCCCTCTTTTGAGGTCGATGTTTCATGCGCAGTTGTTTTTTCAGACGTCTCATGTTGCCGAAGTGAGACTTGAATAGGTTGAAGTTGCCATACACAAGTGAACAAGAATGGAAAATATGTTCTTGTTCCGATACCGAGCCCAGATAAAAGCAGGTGTTTCAGGTGTTTTGGATAACTGCTGTGTTTAAAGCGGTGGAACATCCTGTTTGCAAAGCACACTCTGAAAGGCCAAGCGTTCTTCTGGTGTTCCTCTCAAAAATCAAAGTATCTCACTTCTCTTTATCTTCATCTTTTATGTCAGCCAGCTGTTTATCTGTCTTTTCAGCTTCGTTCTTAAGGATTAGTAAACTCATTAACACTTACTTTTTTTTTTTCTTGTGGAAGATAAAATGGAGAAGGTAATACGCTGGCCATTTTTCTGTGCAATAATGAATGCATACTGGATTTTAGTAATATTAAAAATCCAAAAGCACCATAAACGTGTCCTAAAAGTAGTCAAGACTTGTGCTCTGTATTCCAACTCTCCTTAAGTCATACAATAACTTTTTGTGATGAACCAACACAGTCATGACCAATTTGTACGTATTCATACGAGGCGGAAATCTATTGCTAATTTGTCTAAACCCCAGTGACCTGTAGATTTAGGGGCGGGGTTAGGTGTAAGTTTTGAACAAAAGAACCTTCCAAGAATATCAAGAGCAGACGTGAAGCATTTGTTGTTATCGTTTATTATTTTTGTATATTATTTAATTTTATTTTAAAATTTTTTTTATTATTTATATACTTTGCCAACATTGTACGTAAAAAATCATGCTGATAAAGTACTTCAAAATTAAAAACTATTTTTAAAGAATAATGATTTAATTAAAAAATAAATAAATACTGTGCTCAAGTCATATACATTTTTTTGATATTTGATATTTTTTGTGGACAGGTCCTCACTCACTCTACTACTGCATTAAAAACGTGTCCAGGACATCCTTCAAAAAGTGACATTTGTATTCCACAGAAGAAAGAAAGTAATACAGGTTCAGAAACAAATAAAGGCAGAATTTCATTTTCGAGGGAACTATCCCTTTAAGTAGAAAGCATGACGTATTCCTATTCCTAACATGCCTGTTTTGAAAAACCATAACAAGAACTTGAGATGTTGCTTCACCACTATAATCCTCTTTATTTCCTTTCTTAGCCAGCCAACTTTTCCCTTTGTTGCCAGACTAATCTAGTGCTAATAGTCCAGTTAGTCTGTTTCACTTCCACATTTTTAATCCCTGAACAGTCAAGCTTCCATTGTTAAGGGCAGCAGAAATCGCATTGATCCTTTGACCCCGCTAACCCTGCCAATGACCCCCGGAAGGGATAGCATGACTCGTAGGTGATGAGTGGAGCGGTAGGAAGAAAAGAAACCTTACAGTCATGAGGGAATCTCGTCCCAGAGAGGTCAAAGTCATGAGGGACCACTATTATCCAGACGAACTCTGTTGTTTGTGACTTCAAAAGCATTTAAATACAACAGTAGACTCTCTCAGAGAACCTTTTGTGACCCGGGCCCTTTGTGCCGAGGTCTGGAGGGTGACTGGTTTCACTCAGAGCTGTGACAGGTCTGGTGCTCAGAGACGTTTAAGCGTCTAATGTTACCCGAGCAGCTCCAGTATTAGACCCTGATGACGAGCGAGAAAAACAGCGAGGCCACTTCATTTACCCCTAACAAAAACACAAATAAGAATGAACGGAGGGAAACAACGGTTAAACAGTCTTCAATCTGGACTCCTGTTATTGGAAAATAAAAGTTTTGTGAAGGAAGTAATCTAGAGGGCCTCTAATCAATTTCTGCTAGATGAGCGATCGGGATGAAAGCTCTGGGACGGGGTCGCCAGCTCCAGACATTGTGGGCTGGTTGGTGTATAGGAAGGATGGGCTTTAATTTGTCTTTTTAGGGTGTCCAGCCATCTTTAAAGGCTTAATTGTTACCATAGACAGCCTTGATGCCATGTGTTTGCGGAAATGGTTTCAAGGCTCACTGTGGTGAAATCACAGTCCGAGTGACCACTCACTAAGTGCAGAGCGCTGTATAGGTTAAAAGCCCATTCCAGCGCCATTACGCAAATATTTCACCAGGTTCCATTTTCTGTGTAACATTACCCAGGCTGAAAGCAGCAGAAGAATAAAGAGTCTGAGAATAAATTGTGGATCAATGAGTTTAATCACTAACTTTAAAGTGAATGTCAGCTTCATTAACTTTGGAGTGCTGGTGATGCAGCGAAAGCTCGTTTCGCTTTCTTCATTCAATAAATGGCACAACAAAAACCGATCTGACACGCTGTACCCCGAGGACCATTGCTCAGTCCTCTCTCGTTGCATCCACAACTAACGAAAGTCTAAGAAGTCACTTTGTGCACGATCCCGCGAGGTCCAGGGTCAGATAAACATGTATTGTTTGGTGAGACATCATTTCTTTCTTGTGGTTATGATGTAAACTCCCATTGTGGGATTTGGTGCTGAGAGGGGAAACTCGGCCTGGGTTTTGTTCAGAACATAGAAGAGCGGTAATCCCTGCACCTGAGGCCATTTTCAGGGAGGTTCCTGTAAGCCGAGAGCTATCCCAGAACATCTCAGATGAGCTGCTACAATACAGACCTGCCATCTTGAGATCCATTACCAGAGCTGACTCTGACAGGAATGTTAAGAATTCCGAAGCTTTTTCACTTGAAGAAAAAAGGAAAAGCTGATAAGTCCATTGTTGCTTAAGTTTTATTTGCGAGAACTGCATACGTCTGCAGGCGTTTCTGATGACCTCTATAATGGGATGTGATATTCTAGCTCAAATGTTAGCAAATGCTTTGTACTGAAAGGATGTGGTTTCAATTGTCTACAACCTTTTCTGACCAAATTTATCATGATTTATAATTGAATTGTGATTGATTATGATTTTTTTATATTTCCAGTGACAGGAACTCCAAACCATACAGTGAAACGTGATAATTCAACATAATTAAGAATTAGCAAATGTGCTGTAGTGAATTTTTAACATTGAAAACCTGGTAAATGCTTTACTTTTTATGTTTTTTGTGTGTGTTTCCATTGTAAGGAACTTCAGAGATCTACCGACATTTCTGATGAAGACTGTGGTAAGTCACCAAAACCATTAGTAAATTTACAGTTTAAAGCAGAAATTATGTTCATTCAAAATCTATACAGGTGGAGCTGGGGAAGGTGGAGGGTTTCTGAAGCACACTGCGAACAGCAAGTAGTGATGGGTCGTTCTTGAACAATTCAAAATTCTTTTGAACTGATCTTTAATATGACTCAGGAAGAAATGAGTCTATAGGTTCTGTACTGGAATTAGTCAATTCTGATTCTGGCTGTCACGCGATGAACGAAGAACTCAAACCCAGGTAAACAATTACTTTTTTTATAGTTTTGTATTGTTTGTTCTATGATAAGTGTTTGTATAAGTGGTAGATATGCTAGGGAAGTGACACATAACATTTAATTATGTTTTGCTAAAATGAACGAAATGACTCAAAAAAAGATTTATTCGTTTTGCTGAACAAAAATGCTTTCTAATGAGGAATTCAGCATATAATTGAATAAAAAATCAATAATTACTAGGGCTGTGCGATATATATTGTTCGATATATTGATGCACATTTCGTCAGTAAAGCCGGTTGTTTGATTAGCGGTAAATCTCCATCAGCATCAAGATACAGCAATGAATCACCCGGAAAACTGAACACGATATTGCGTTGTGAACTGGCGGTCCGTTTAAGAACAGCTGTTGGAGATTTATCTCTAATCAAACAACCGGCTTTACAGACAAGATGCACAAATATATTGATATACATATTTCTCGCAGCCCTAGTAATGACATATTTCCGTACTTCTAAAAATGCAAACTTTAAACATGCGACATAATTAAGTGAAGAAATAATCAAACATTATTTATAGCGCTAATTTCAAGATATTTAAAGTGCAAAGCAGATAAATCTTGCGTCCCTTATAACTTATTTGTGAATCCAATAGAAGTAACTGCAAAACGTTTCCGAAGGACTGCATAACGCAATACGTAATTGAGAAGCAATCATTAGCCAAAGCTTTGTAGTGAATATTCCAGCATGTAACAAAAGGGGAAGATAAAATAATTTCCTCTCCGCCAGCCAAAGATAACATCCCATCAACGGAATATACCGTAGCCATATTTCTTCTTAAAAGGACAGTGGAAGGGTATGTAAATAATGAAGTGCAATCGCGCCAAGAGGTGCTAAATCGTTTGTGATAGGTTCAACTAAAGGACACCCGTGAGTTTCGTTCCTCACGAGCGCACTTCAAAGTTCTCCAGGCAGGCTTTAGGCAGGCTAAATGTGTCTACCTGATGGACGTGCATTCAAAGAACAGATGAAAACAGTAGCTTCTCTGTGTATTTGAGCAGCATGTCATGATGATCCCTAATGCGACAGTAATTGCTCCTTGATGCCTGGCTTGCCAGCACAGAGAGCAAGACCTTTCTCCCATGAGTCAGAGAGAAAAGACTCCGAAGTTGGAATGTCAACGGGATAATCCTCATGTTGCCGCTGATGGATCCTCTTGACCTTTGACTTCCAAATATAAGGTAGAGTGAATATTTTACAAACAACTTACGTTAACGACGCTCGCCTTAAATGAGAAATGAAACCTTTTAACATGTTTTAGGCTGGCGCGTAAACACAAAGGAGGTGTTGCTGGAGGCGTTTGGTTCATTTGAAGATGACCGCAGATGAGTTTGGCATGCCATCCGGATGAAAAATGTGGGGAGTCTTGCTATAGGGCGGCCCGAAGCATGTGGAGAACACTTGAATATATATATCTGAGTATTTAATCTCAAAACAGTGTGGGACGGGGATCTTTCAATGGTCTGAATTCCTTCTCCATGTGTGAGAAATTTGCCCTCCATAACCTGCAGTTCAAAACTCGCAACTGTAACAAATGTCTGTGGATTAGTTGGCTGTAACCATGGCTATAGAAACAGGAAGGAACCACAACTCCAAAAGCACTAGAAACTTCTAAACTCGCAGGGCATGGCAGAAATTCAACTGACACTCGATTAAGTGCGCAAGACATTTAAATATTTACTTTTATTCCTAGCTTGGAAACAAATTTACCATAGAAGAGTGAATTACAATCCATAAATCTTATTTTCTGTCACTTCTTGCCTCAAGCATTGCAGCTAACAGTTTACTACTGTTTTGTTTTGTTTTGTTTTTCTGTCAGGTTTGCTTTATATTATACTGCATTTCAATATTAGCTTTTTAAACACACACACGCACACACACACACACACACACATATATATATATATATATATATATATATATATATATATATATATATATATATATATATATGTACAACTATATGAAAATCTGGAATCTGA
>JAUCNO010000386.1:1034533-1055027 GCA_032353835.1 Enteromius viviparus | reverse complement strand
TAAACCTTTCTTTTGACACCAGACATGATAGTGAAAAACCCATATTTTCATAAAATACAGACATTTTGAGTTAGGTGATTTTCCATGATCCTGGGGAAGGAGACATGATCCTGGAGAAGGAGAGATGTGAGAGGCTCAGGAAGGGGAGGGGTAAGGGGTCGTGAATGAAGTACAAAACAGGCCAGCTTTTAGGGGGGGTGGATCGTATACTGTGGAGTGGCCGTTTACAGTCCCGGGGAGAAGGATGTAAGAAGGAGGGGTGAGGGGTCGTGAATGACTGTCTTGTTGTCTCTGCAGATCCCAGATTAGCATTTATTGCTGTTTACGGCCTGTTCTTAGCTCCGAGAAAACCTTTTGTTAAGCATTCTCATGCCGGGCAAGACAAGTTGTCTCTGGAAGTTCCTGCATCATGCTTTCTTGAAGGGATTAAATGTTCAACAGTTAAACTTATTAAACCTTACACACTGTTATATTAATTTTAATGATTATAAGCAGTGCAGTGAGATTCCAGATCGTGGGATTTTACAAAATCCCTCCACTCTTTGAGTCCCTGCTTTGCAGCATACCTCGGGTGCATGCCCAGGAAGCCTTCTTGCTATTGCACCATTTTTTGCACTATTTCACCAATGTTTTATGTTGTTTGAGGGATTGTTTTTATTGTTGTAATACTGTACATGACACAGAATTGCTGGTTTACAAGGAAATGTTTATTTATCTAAAAAGAAAAAGAAAACAAAAAACTGTTGCGCCACAATTGAAGACATTTCTTGTAACATAACCTAAAGTGCTGTTACAAATTACATTTATATTATATTTAGCTTTTTTTTTTTTTTTTAGTTTTTGAGTACAGAAAAATGTCATGTCTTCAGTTTTGTTACTTTTAGTTATTTATTTTTGTTTATTGTTCAAAAAACAAGAAAACATATAATTTCCTGTGTTAAAATGAAAACCTGAAATGTTTTATGGCATATATGGCAAATAGTAAACAAGATTTAGTATAAAAAAATATATTCTATTTTGGCTTTAAAATATATTAGTTTTATATTTTCATATTGTGTGTATGGATTCTGACTTTCACCATAAAGTGACATCTCAACCGTTTGGTAGAGGCCGATATTAAAAAAATTATGGGATGTGTTTAAAAAAAATACATTGAGTGTGATAGTGACTTAAGAAGATAAGAAATGCAAAAATAAAAAAAAATTAAATAGTCTTTTTCTTGGTGGGGCCGATAAAGGGTTAAATTCACTTTTTTGCTATACAAACTGCTATCATCTCAATGTTTGAGAATATAGATTTAGACTAGTTGAGTTGACACAATATTGTTGTTTGTAAACTAATCGTAACGTTAACTGTAGTCTAATCTTGCTGTATAATCCGGTTTAAATCTTTACAGTTGGCTAGAACTGGTTTAAAAATCTCAGTCACAGCACGACGCGCAAGTTAGTCATTACGTGGTCATTATAGCTTGAGCAACAAATACAACTTAGTTAATGGTCAGGTAGGCGTGCGTTGGGGCTTGTTTAGTCACTTCCGTTACGTGCTCTTCCTGTACACGCGAATTTGAAGGCCTACTATGGCGAAGACTGTGTTTTTTTATTATAATAACCCTATATTTATATTTATAAAACAAGCTTTGAGCGTTTAAATCGAATAGCACAACGCCACACGCACTCAATTCGCATACGCCTAGTCATTGGTGAGTTTGTAAATGCTGCTGTATTACCTAATTAATTATTCATGAGCCCAGCCTTCGCCGTAGTAGGATTTTGGGCGGGGCTTCCTCCAGCAAGCACACCTGGACAGGAGACGTGTTTCACTTTCCTACGGGAAAATCTTCGGGAACGCATTCAGGTGAGTGGAATAATTTACCCTGTATAGTTTTATTTAAATTACATTGTTATAACCGTTTGCTGTTTCGCTTGAACTTAAGCATTTTTAATGGACGAACTTGATTCAAATTAATTTTAAAGATGTTAAAGTTTGCCTGTTAAACAAATGTTTCATATTACGAAAAACATAATTTCAGTAGGCCTATAGTGGGTACTATTGGTAAAATTAAGCCATTTAGAGCTATAAATAAGCTTTGTTATTGTTGTATGGTAGATATTAAATATATTTAGATGGCTTTATTTGATTGAAAACGTTTTAATTTACAGTATAGGTCGTTTTTTCCCCTCTCTTTCTCTCCAGTCTATTTTCTAGGCCTTTTGGATTATGGTGTAAGAAAAATGCTCCTCATTTATATTTTGCAGTCATGAGCTGATTAATTTTTCTTAAGAAATCCTTCTTGTTTATATCTGAATTCAAATCTGGCTGTAACACTTAGGTGTAAGTTCTTTTTTAATGCCTGCAGACATGTTAACCTACTCACATATCAGCTTTAGCCTTAGGCTGCATAAATAGTTTGTCTTGTTAGTTCTTAGCTTGTGTGTTATCTCTAATCTAGTCAAACATCTAGCCCTCCCCCACACTTCTTAGTGAACCAGGATAGACCAGATTTTTAAAAATAATAATAATATTGTCCAATGCTTCTTTACAAAACTTGTATTTTAGGTCACACAAAAATACCCTTTTAGACCCTCTTTAGTTTACACAGCAGAACTTGACTGTGTTTTTGTGTGTAAGACCTGGCCTTTGTTGTTTATTGATATACAACCAGCAGACAGCAGGATGACGGGTCTCTGTGAGTAGCTCTGTTGTTTCTGCTCATTCTGCCTCTGGTCTTGTCTCTGCTTGTCAGGAATTTTAAGCTGAAGTCTCCCTTGTTCTGTAATCACATCCCTCCTCCACCCTGTAGGCTACCTTTATTTCTCTGTGTGTTACTCCCTCTACTTTCAGGAGACGTTGTCATTAGAGACTTTAAAGGAATAGTTTATACAAAAAATAAACTTCATTAAGTGCAGTGACTGAGGCACTTATATTCCAAATCACAGAAGCCATTCAACAAAGTGCTTATCATGATTTTTAATAGACAGCAGGATGCTATTTTTGACTTTGGAGTCCCCTCCAGAAGATGCACACATGTATCCACTTTGCCTGTGGAATTTCATACCTGCTAATGTGTTGGCAAATTTGTGAGTTCCCCATGCAATTAGGCTAATTTTATACCACAGGCTTTCCACTGTGAAATATTTTTTGTGCATTGAATATGTTCTATGCCAGTGAAGTACTTTAGTAAGAGAGTATGATGCAAGTGCAGCTTGGGCCTTTTTCTTCAAGGCTGGACATAAATGTTCAAGGAAAAAAACTTACCTGTGCATTTATTTCGCACTAGTTCAGACTAGTTCTTAGGGCACAGTATTAACAGTATCAAATATTGACTTCATGCAGCTAAAAGAACTTTTTGTGTTTGATTTCAGGCAGGATCATGGCCACTGCTGCTGAGTACGGACACAACTCCTGGGAGCTCAGCATCCAGGTGGACCAGCGCGAGGGAGATGAGGGCATGAAGTTTAAATTGCGGGTTAAGGGCGATCTTCATGTTGGGGGTCTCATGCTCAAACTGGTGGAGAAGATCAGTGAGTAATTTACAGAGTTCTCATTGAAGAACCAGTATGGTTTTTGAATATAAAGCTCTAATTTGATGTGAAATTTTATTGGCACAACACAAGGGATGTTAAATTGTAAATGGGAATGACAGGAACTGTCATAAGTGTATATATTTAGAGATTTGTGACAAAAAATAATTTTTTTCATTATTATTATTGTGTTATACCTTGATATGTCAATATTTTCTCTATTAAAACCATTTATTTTGACTTCAGTGCTATCAGTGCTATCAAAACAAGTAAAAAAAATGTTGACACATTACTGTACATTTAGTCATACACTGAGGAAAAAAGTAAATAAAAATAATGGAAGTATGTTTTACTAGAAAGTACTGTTTATCTAATTAAAAATTTACTTTTCTTTGTAATTATTTCTGAAATTTAATAGCAAAAAAAAGTAACTGTATCTAAGTAATAATATAATTATAATTATTATCATGATTATGAATTATTAATAGCAATAACTGTACATTAAAATAAAGTTTAACCCAAACGTTTATTATTAAGGTAATTTAATGTTTATGAAAATGCTTCATATGCTGTGTGCATAAAAACTTTTATTGGCAATTCATACTAAAAATAATATTTGTTACTACTATGCGTACAGCATTCAATCTCTATAATTTCCACTCATATTTTAATTGCATTTATGTTGCAAATACTTGTTTTCTACCTGGAAATAAATTCAGGAATTTGAATTAAAAAGGGTTCTTAGTGCAATTATGAAAAGCACAGCATTATTAGGAAGGAACACATCAAAAGCTCTTCAAAGTAAGTTATTGTGAAGTCTAAACGGTTAAAAAATAGAATCAAAACAGCAGTCTGAGTTTATTGGAAACCCATGTTTAAAACAACATCAACAACAAAATCTACCAAAATAGCAGAGCAGAGGTTAACATTCTGGCAAGGTTCTCTCAAAGTTAAGAACAAACTCTTAATAATGCTATTGAAATGTTACCACAGCCACATTATTTATACATAGTTCATGGATTGTTTTTGTTCTTTTTTAAATGCTAGTACTTATTTAGAATGTTCAGAGAACAAAACAATAATAATGTTTGCAAACTAAAAAAACTGCTGATTTTTTTTATACTAAAACTAAATTTTTTTTTATATTTAACTTTATTTGAACATTTTTCCAACATATTTTAGTTTGCTGAGTAGGAGCTTAAATCCTTGTGCAATTATAAAGTGCAAAGACACTTTGAAATACTCAGGTACGCCCATGTTTGCCTTGCGTATCTTTGTATAGCCTCATGCCTCATCTATTGTTCTTTAACTTGGGTGCTGTTTGCAGGCGCAGGGTCTGAAGTTCACTGTGTTACTCTGTCAGCTAGAGAGAAACGTTAGCAAAACATCCTGGTTTCCTCTACAGACAGCAGATGACCCAGTAGCTAAATATTACGGTTTGCCATGAAGGTCTTTTATTGGCAATGGCCATTCATTAATTTGGTTGAACACAATGTGTTTATAGTCAACTTAATGGGTGTAATACAGTACAGATAGCCCAGAATATCTTTAGTTGGTAATTACAGGAGTGAGTCAGAGGATGATCACTGAGGAAAGATGAAGCAGATATGAGTAATAGAGGAATCGTCAAGGTTTATATGGAACTGTTACTTCATCAGACATGTTTGTATTACTCAGGAACGACTGGTTTGTACCAATTTATTCAGGTGTAACGTCATGGTTGTAGTTTAACAACACATTAAACCACTCCACTTAAAAACATTCCTATTTACCCTATCCTATTTGCAGCCTTTTATGAGGACATTATATTTAAGTGAATTTCTCTAAGACTCTAAATGCCTCAGTTTTAAGTCTGGATGTCCTGTACAGAGCACATCCAGGGCTTTTCAGAGATGATTGGATGTTACAACATGACCACTCCCTTTAACTTACAAATTGATTTTTTTTTTCATTATTTTAATGCTCTAAACTATGTAAAGACATAAAAAAAACACATTTTTGCATAAAAAGTTTTTATTGGGTCTTAAGAGGTCTTCTGCAATTGGTGACCACAGACCACAGTTCCTATCCTTTCTGGCTGATTTTGGTCACTTTTGAATGCTGGCGGTGCTTTCACTCTAGTGGTAGCATGAGACGGAGTGTACAACTCACACAAGTGGCTCAGGTAGTGCAGCTCATCCAGGATGGCCAATCAATGTGAGCTGTGGCAAGAAGGTTTGCTGTGTCTGTCAGCGTAGTGTCCTACATTAGGAGACATGGAGCAGGCCGTAGAAGGGCAACAACCCAGCAGCAGGACCGCTACCTCCACCTTTGTGCAAAGAGGAACAGGAGGAGCCCTGCAAAATGACCTCCAGCAGGCCACAAATGCTCTCATGGAGTCTCTGCTCAGACTCCATGAGGGTGGTATGAGGGCCCGACTTCCACAGGTGGGGGTTGTGCTTACAGCCAAACACTGTGCAGGACGTTTGGCAATTGCCAGGAAAAACCAAGATCGGCAAATTCTCCACTAGCGTCCTGTTCTCTTCACACTGAGCACATGTGACAGAACGTTCTGCTGTCTGCAACATCCTCCAGCATGACCGGTTTGGCAGTGGGTGAGTAATTGTGTGGGGTGGCATTTCTTTGGACGGCCGCACAGCTATCCATGTGCTCGCCAGAGGTAGCCTGACTGCCATTAGGTACCGAGATGAGATCCTCAGACCCCTTGTGTGACCATATGCTGGTGCGGTTGGCCTTGGGTTCCTCCTAATGCAAGACAATGCTAGGCCTCATGTGGCTTGAATGTGTCAACAGTTCCTGCAAGACGAAGGCATTGATTCAATGGACTGGCCCGCCTGTTTCCCAGACCTGAATCCAATTGAGCACATATGGGACATCATGTCTCCCTCCATTTACCAACGCCGCTTTGCACCACATTCTGTCCAGGAGTTGGCGGATGCTTTAGTCTTGGTCCTGAAGGAGATCCCTCAGGAGACCATCCATCACCTTATCAGGAGCATGAACAGGCATTGTAGGGAGGTCATACAGGCACGTGGAGGTCACACAAACTACTGAGCCTCATTTTGACATTACATCAAAGTTGGATCAGCCTGTAGTGTTTTTTTCCACTTCAATTCTAAGTGTGACTTCAGACCTCCATGGGTTCCATGGGATTGCCTTTATTTTTTTGAGCAGTGTATGTATATATATATATACACAGTACTGTGCAAAAGTCTTAGGCCACTAGTATTTTCACCAACAAAAAATGGTTTTAAGGTAGGTTTTTTTTAAGCATTTTGGAGATGTTGCCACAGTTCTTCTGGATTTTGTCTGTCTCAGTTTGTTCTGTTACTTCATGTCATTCCAGACAAGACTGGATGATGATCAGATCAGGTGCACTGGCTGTTGTCAAACTTGTGCAGACAATAATCTCACTGCATTATTACAATACAACCGACTTAAACTATTTTTGTTGTTGAAAATACAAGTGACCTAAGACTTTTGCACAGTACTGTATATATATATATATATATGTATATATATTCAGAGTTATACAGTTTTAGTCATTTTTAATTGTTTACTGTCTCAGACTGAAGTTCTCACAGTATGTGGTTGTCTGTGTGTCAGAGGCTCCTCAGGACTGGTCCGATCATGCCATCTGGTGGGAGAAGAGGAGCTGCTGGCTGCTGAAAACTCACTGGACTCTGGATAAGTATGGAGTCCAGGCGGACGCTGACCTGCGCTACACCCCTCAACACAAACCCCTCTGCATTCAGCTGCCGAACATGAAGACCATCCGGCTCCCTGTTAGCTTCTCTGGTGTGGTCTTCAGAGCTGTGGCTGAGATCTGCAAAGCACTCAGTAAGAACAAACAAAAATATTAATTACATTTTTATTAGTATAATATTTTTGTAGCAATTAAAAACAAAATGTTAACAAAAAAATCTAATAAATATTTTATAGAATGGATAAATTTAATACAGATTTGTTGTTTTGTCACGTGCAATTTAGATACAACAGCTCCTATAGACGTCATTAAAAGCAAACATTTAATATTTTTAACTTTCATACATAAATTTTGTGTCATATATAAATTTTTTTGCTAATGCATCTTAATATTTATGAATTGCTGAATATTTTTTGTATATATTTATTTATTTATCCTTTATTTAACCAGGTAGAAATCAAATTGAGATTATAGTCTCTTTTTCAAATGGTTCCTGGCCAAGAAAGGTTTTTTTTTTTTTTTTTTTTTTTTTTTTTTTAATTTTTTTACAATTCCAAATATTGCTTTTTGTTTTACGGAGCCTCATACATTTGCACATTTTAGTAAATCATGCACACAGTCTTTTTTTCTTGCATGTGAGCACATGATTTACTAAAATGTGTAGCTTTTTACTAAAAGCTATGTGGGTTTTACATGTGAAAAAATGCAATGCATATTTCCATGATTTTTTTCTGGAATTAGTCTATTCCCTACTAAACTGTTTTCCATCTTGGTTCACAGACATCAGACGATCAGAAGAACTTTCTCTTCTGAAACTACCAGATGATCAAAAAAAGAAAAAGAAAAAGGACCGGGGTCCAGAATCAGCCTTTGATGAGATATTAAGCATGGATGTGGCAGGAGGTATTTACTGTGGTTTAAAAAAAAATTTTCTTCTTTTTTTTTACAATAAAAATAGCAAAGAAACACTTCATTATAACCAATAAATTATATATATCTATATATATATATATAGATATATATATATATATACAGTATATATATATATTGTGGCGAGATTAGGAATTACACAACTGCGGAAGTAGTGAAAAGTGCTTAGCGCAAAGTGCTTCCTATGGTGTCGTCTCAGTGGGAAGGTCGGACAATCAGTCACGGCAGAGAGCGTTTCTCAACTAGGCTTCCTTAGACGTGCTCTTTTATGCCCTGGCTTGGGGAACTTAGGGGTGAGCGGGGAGTGTGCCCTGACAGACCTGCGAAAGCTGACCACAGCCTGGAGAGTCTGTCGGCGTTTGCATTAGCTGTCCCAGCTCGATGCTTGAGGAACCATCTAGTATTGGTGTCCTTCGCTCTGGCCATCCACTGTAGGGGTGTGTGATCAGTCATCAAGATGAAGCAGAATCCCAGCACATAGTATCGGAGCTCTTTCTACCACGATGTTGGGACCATGCCAAGTGGTGAGGAATTTACAAACGGCGGTGTGAACCAGGACCATGACTTTGTCACCTGGCTGGAACTCCTGTGGTTGGGCCGATGCTGGAACTGCTGCACCCTTGTTAGGTGTTCTCGGACCAATGACGTGACCCTTTCGATCCACTCACACATTCCTCTCACGTGTTCCACTATGGAGCAGAGAGGGGCCGGCTGCTGCTCCCATGCCTCTCGTGTGACATTCAGCAGTCCCCTGGGCTGGTGGCCAAAGAGAAGTTCAAAAGGTGTGAACCCGGTGGGAACATCCCTGATTCCGAACATTACATAGGGGATCATCAGGTACCAGTCTCATCTATCCTCAGCCGCCAGACATCTTAGCATTTGTTTAAGGGTTTGGTTAAAAAGCTCCACAAGTCCGTCGGTCTGGGGGTGGAACGGAGCTGTTTTACCCGCAGCTGCTGGCAGAAGTCAGCCATCAGCCGTGACATAAATGGGATCCCTTGGTCAGTCAGTATCTCAGCTGGGATGCTGACCCGGATGCAAAGCAGAAAGAGTTCCTGGGCGATGGACTTTGCCATAACTTTCCGCAGGGGGATGTCCTCTGGGTACCGGGTGGTGTAGTCAAGCAGCACATGCTCATGACCCCAAGCAGACTTAGATCCATTCCAATTCACTTGAAGGGCACCTCGATGATGGGAAGTGGAATAAGTGGGATGGGGGGAGGTAACCTGGGCGCAGTCCATTGGCAGGTCGGGCAGGCCTGACAAAACGTCTTTACTTCACCATCCAGACCTGGCCCTTGGAAGCGTCTCAGATGCACTGGATAGTGTTGGCCGGCCCCAGGTGGCCAGCCATTGGATGTGTTTGTTCGAGCTCCATCACTACCTCCATCTTGGACTTTATTATAACGAGTAGTTCTTTTACCTCTCCATTTCGGACAATGAAATGCGGGAGAGGATGGGCTGGTGGCTGGTGTTCCTGGGTCTCAATGTGTCTAACAATGTTTCAGTCGGTCATAGCAGAGTGGGGGGGTAGGTCCACCTTCCACCCCGGCATCTTCGGTGGCTCCCAGCTTGGCTGGCTGGCTGAGTTGGGGGAATAAGGAAAAAAACAATATGTCAGTTTTCCTGGGGTGGTGTCCTATGGTGTTGCCTCAGTGGGGAGGATGGAAAATCAGTCACAGCTGCTGTCTGGAAGAAAAGAGAGAAAATGTTAGTGTCTAGTTAGCAACACCCAGTTGAGTGTTTCTCTACACAATATATATTACATATAATATATATTATATATAATAAAACTATATATATATATATATATATGAAACATTCATAAAAAAATACACTCTTACAGTATTTACTGTGCAATATAGAAATTCATATAAAATAAAATTACAAATTAATTTTACGTTTTGTTTATGTTTTAAACACTTCGTATAATAAACTTTTTATTATTGTTTTTGTATTAGTCTTAAACACTGATTAACAAGTATTGTAACAGTATAAGAAGTATGTATTTATGCTTTATGTAGGAGCTCTCGGTCTGTACAGTAAAACTATGACTCCGACTTATGACCCGGACAGTGGGTCGCCTGCATCTTCCACTAGTCTGTGGTTCGGCGAGAATCCTCTGACGGCCTGCCAACCCAACCTTCCAGCAGAGGAGTTGGCCAAACTCTTTAAGCCTCTTACCATTGAGGACAAAACAGCAATTAATGCTGGGTAAGAAAGCATAGACGAATTTAGACTAGCTTTCAAAAGTTTGGGGTCGCAAGAGTTTTCACGAAAGAAGTCTCTTAAACTCACCATAGCTGCATTTACTTGACCATTAAGAACAGTAATACTTTAAATATTATTACATGATTATTAAAATAATATTATTTTAAAATGTAATGTATTTCTGTGATTTTTTTTCAGCATCATTACTCCAGTCTTTAGAGCCTTCAGAAATCATTCTGATATGCTGCTAAAGAAACATTCTTTGATGGATAGAAAGATTTAAAAAAAAACAGCATTTATTTGGAATATTTTGTAACATTATAAATGTCACTTGCATTTTATGCATTTTGAGTTTATTTCTTTCATCGTTTGAATTGTATTGTATGTTCATTTTAATAGGCCTTACATGATTTGTTTCTAAAATCTGATTGAACATTCATTAATTCGTAAAGTTTTTACAATAGCCACATTTATATTGTTACACCTCTGATTCTTACATTGATGACATAAAGCTAAGTCTAATAGACTATGATACTATTTTTAAATGCACATTTCTCTTAAATGGCAACTAAAATGTACTTTTAAGGTACTAAAATGTATCTTTTAGGTATAGATATGTTACAAAAATGCAACATTTAGCTTTTTTATTTAAGGGTACCACCCAAGTGATGGCTTTGTACCTTTCTTGAGACTATATACAATATTTAATTCATTTCAGAAGTATTTTAGCACATTTATATTTCTGCTGTTTAACACAAGCGATATAATTTCCCAGAACATCCATTTATTATGGTAAATTCACTGTAGCATAGCATTTGATGGCTTATTGGTTATGTGTATTTCAGTTTTAATGTATCAGTTGCCTTTCAGGTGCTGTGTTTGTGTATTTTAACTGAGATGTTGCTCTGCAGGTGGCTGGATTCCTCTCGTTCGCTGATGGAGCAAGGAATTCAGGAAAACGACAGACTCCTGCTGCGATTCAAATACCACTGCTTCTTTGATCTCAACCCAAAAGTGAGAAATCAACTGTTTCCACATAACCACATGTTTATATTACGTTATACAGTATGTCTACATTATATGGCACTGGTATGTGGAATGCATTTGTTTTTTTTCTTCTTATAGTATGATGCTGTGAGAATCACACAGTTGTATGAACAGGCCAGATGGGCAATACTGCTGGAGGAGATTGAGTGCACTGAAGAGGAGATGCTCATGTTTGCATCCCTGCAGGTACAAGATGCCAGTTCACAACATAAACTAATCTCATCCACTCTTTTATGTTAATTAGTTTAATTCAGAGCTCCAGAATGCAGGTTAGTCAGTGTTCATATGAGATATGATTTAAAAAATGAGAAATGTTGTCTTGGCGGTTAGCTGAAATCAAATATTTTTACACATATTTATTTTAATTTATTAATTTGTTTATGGTTACATTGTTTAGTTAACTGTATCCCTGATTAGCTCATCTGACAGCTATGCTTTAATGTGTCATAGTATTAAGTTACAGTACATAGATGGTATTGAATAATGCCCAGTTCTTTAATGCCATACTTTCTCACCTGAAGCTATGAGATAAATTACTTAGAGGACAAAGGATGTGACATTCCACAGCTAACACGAAATAGCATACAGTTACACAATGAGATAATGGATAGGTGAACGTGCAGCTTATTATTCTTGTGAGAGTGAGTCTGTAGATCTGTAGCACAAAATTATTCCATGAGAGAGCATAAGTATTTCGCAAACTGCCTCTCCTATGACACAATTATGCATTGCACAAATATTTTAGAGATTGTTCCCCAACCTGTTTTCCACATTATTTGCTGCTTCAATCATAAATTCAATCTCCTGAAACAATGTAACTGCACTAAAAACCACAGTGGAAGAAACTCGCATATGATACAGTTTGTTAGCTGCTTGACTAGTTATTTAATAAGCATGGTGTTAATTCACCACTAAAATTCAAATTTAAAGGTACAGTGTGTACTTTGTCCTTGTCCTAGTCACAGTTATTGACTGATCAAATGATTTAGGGGTTATGTTTTATTGTTATGGGTGTAAAGTGGTGTTTCAGATGTAAAACACTTGAATCTTTTCTAGTATCACATCTGTAAACTGACTTTATCAGCGGAGCCACTGAGCAATTGCAGTGAACCCGAGATTGATGAAGTCGAGGCTGCGCTCTCAAACTTAGAATCCACGCTGGAAGGACGGAATGCTGATAAGATCCTGGTATCAGTGATTTTATGAATAGATTTATATCGGTACATAATTGAATTGAATTAATATCTAGCACGTTTTTTGGACGAATCGTTGTAAAAAGTAACAACTATAGAGACTATATATTAATCTGTAGCATCTGGTTTATTGTATCTGGAATCTGGAAAGCAAATTTAAGGTTTGGGTCAGTAAGATTTATTTATTTATTTTTTCATTTGCACCACAGTAATAATATAATTATATATAAATGCACATACAGTATATGTTTTGAATATATTTACATGTGTTTACATTTATATCTGTATATTTTATATAAATATATTTAATGTAAACAACATTTTTCTTAAATATATAAATGCATGTGTTTATGTTTATATAAATACATAATAATAAAATATAATAATGTAAAAATACAATTACTCTTTTAAATTGAAGTAATATTTAACAAAATTGTTTGTACTGTACTTTATCAAATAAACGTAGCCTTGGTAGAGGTTCTTTTTTAATAGTAATGTATAAATATGAACTTTTTCAGGAAGATATTACTGACATTCCAAAGCTGGAAGATACACTTAAATTGTTTAGGTGAGTTTAAGTTTATTACTTTTCTTGATGTTACCATTTTTTCTCTTTTAAAATGTTGTAAATGATTAATGAACAATCTGTTAAAAAAAGAACTATAGTTCCATGTACAAAGCAGTTCTTTTTGCAGCCTTTTCCCCTGTCGTGTTCAGTGACATTTGTGTCTAGTCTGCGGTAAGTCAAACTTTGCAGTGCATCGTTTCATTTCCTGTCCATATCTTTGCTTTACAGGCCCAAGCGATTGACATTAAAGCCATATAAGGAGTACTGGTTTGTTTTTAGGGACACCACCATTTCTTACTTCAAAAACAAAGAGTCTGCAAATAAAGAACCCATTGAGCAACTCCACCTACGAGGTGAGTGGCCGATCAGAAAAAAGATTATTTATTTTGATACAGCCAACGTATCAGTGGTAATGCAATATTAATTGTACAGGATGTGAGGTCATTCCTGATGTCAACGTCACTGAGAAGAAGTTTGGCCTCAAGCTGTTATTGCCAGCAGCTGATGGAATGAACGAGGTTTATATTCGCTGCGACAATGTGAGTTTTATATTTGTTTTCATGCAGATTGTGGTACATGTGTGCTTTTGATGTGAAATCTTTCATCTTAAATCTGCTAGTGATGAGCATGAGACGTCGCTGTCAAGCTGTCATTGCGCAAACACCCACTACTGACATTGTCAATTTTGGTTATTTGGGGCTATCCTTGTTATTGTCTAAATTTTGAGGGTAATAAATATGAAACTAAAGAAAATGTTTCTTCTCATACATTATTAGTAATATCAAAGGGAACCTTTATTTATTTCATTAAAATTCCGAGCTAATAGGAAAAGCACTCATGTAAATAACAATATCCCTAACTTATTGTGAGTAGTGTATATATTTCATGTTTGTCTAAAAAACCTTTGGGCTTTATAGGGTTAAATATAATCAGAAGTTCATCCACCTTCTAAATAAGGAAATGCATTTATTGGTTTCTTTTGCTTAAAACAAACATCTCCTGAAAACAGGAAACGCAGTATGCCAAGTGGAAAGCTGCCTGTATTTTGGCCTCCAAAGGAAAGACGATGGCCTACAGCTCGTACCGCACCGAGGTGAAGAACATCCAGTCTTTCTTGCAGATGAAGAGTCTAGCGCCTCCTCCTGGCCAAGCAGCTCCAGACGTAGAATCCATGGAAATGAATGCAGAGTGCTTCGTTTCTCCACGATATGCAAAGAAGTACAAGACCAAACAGGTGAAAATACAATCTCGACACACACTGAAAGGACAAGATATAGCTTGAACTGCTTGTTTTTATTATGCCATGTCAGCACTGAATATCTGAGATCTGTTTAACATTCCTTTCCTGCATTCCTTTTTTTCAGCTGACCACACGAATCTTGGAGGCCCATCACAATATTTCCCAGCTTTCCCTCATGGAGGCTAAAATGCGTTTTATCCAAGCATGGCAGTCCCTGCCTGAGTTTGGCATCAAGTACTATATTGTCAGGTAATTTAACTGAACAACAGATATTTAACCATGAGTAAGGTTTTTAAGCCTACTCGTGAAATATGAGTTTCTTTGAGGTTGTGCACTAACAAAGCCCTTTTTTATCGTTACTTGTTTTTATGTTACAAAATGTCTAGATGCATTTGGATAACTTATTAACATTTTACTCTTCTGGTCGTTTTGACCTTCCCCCCTTAAATATGGATAATATTGATAATGTATTTTTTTTTCTATTTAATGTAACATAGGGTATATGTTGACTGGAAAAACTGGATTTTGGCTTTTTGCCAATTTTATGCTTATGGTCTGACAATTTTCTTTTTGTAAATGAGACACATAATTGCCATATTGTCAGTTTTGCTGAACAACAGATTGATTGGTGCCTTGTATCACTGTCTTTCCAATGTAACTCAAAGTCAATCACACTTCTGTGAAATCAAACTGCCCACTTAGGAAGCAACACTGATTGACAATCAGTTTCATATGCTGTTGTGCAAATGGAATAGACAGGTGGAAATTAGCAAGACGCCCGAAATAAAGGAGTGGTTCTGCAGGTGGTGACCGCAGACCACTTCTCAGTTCCTATGCTTTCTGGTTGATGTTTTGATCACTTTTGAATGCTGGCAATGCTTTCACTCTAGTGGTAGCATGAGATGAAGTCTTCAACCCACACAAGTGGCTTAGGTAGTGCAGCTCATCCAGGATGGCACATCAAGAACACCAAGATTGGCAAATTTCGCCACTGGCGCCCTATGCTCTTCACAGATGAAAGCAGGCAACAAAACGTTCTCCAAGGCATCTCCAGACTCTGCCCCGTCTGACACATGTGCTCAGTATGAACCCTCTTTCATCTGTGAAGAGAACGGGGTGCCAGTGGCGAATTTGCCAATCTTAGTGTTCACCTGTTGTCTATTCTATTGCACAATAGAATGTGAAACTGATTGTCAATCGGTGTTGCGCCCTAAGTTTGATTTCACAGAAGTGTGATTGACTTTACATTGTGTTGTTTAAGTGTTCCCTTTATTTTTTTATGAGCAGTGTATTGCTAAATTTTTCAAATATTAAATTTGTTTGCATTAAACACATCATCAAAATAAAAATAAAATAAAAAATGAAAGAGAAAAAAAAAGAGATTTAAAAGCATAGCGTTGTTCCATTTGAAGGTAATTTTTTTTTTCCTATTTAATGTTATTTAGTTTTGGTATGTTGGCTCCCGTAAATACACGTAAAACGTAAATACAGTCACGTTCTTTATCATCCAATTTTAGCTTTTCTGTTCATTTCAAAATCAATTGCTGACAGTTTACTGTTTGAAATGGAATATAAAGATAATTCACAAATGTTTTTACAAAATCTATAGTTTAGTTATATGTTTGATATGAGTTTTCATTAATTAGTCATAAAATTTTTATTTTGTCAGACAATTTTGCTGAATTTTATTTATTTATTTTTTGTGTGTTTGATATTGCTCAGAGACATCCTTTAAAGGCTTCAACCAAGAAATCTGATTACGATCTTCTCCCTCTGTCCCACAGATTCCGAGGAAGCAAGAAAGATGAGCTCCTGGGAATTTCCTACAACAGACTGATCCGCATTGACATGTCAACGGGTTTACCGGTGACCACCTGGAGGTTCTCCAACATGAAACAATGGAATGTCAACTGGGAGATTAGACAGGTGAGTAAAGTGCTTCAAAGACCTTGTAATCTGGCTGGTGTGAATATGATTTATGAGCATTACATTGCTTTTACAGGTGGCCATCGAGTTTGACCAGAGCGTTTCGATTGCGTTCGCTTGCCAGAGCTGTGACTGCAAAGTGGTTCACGAATATATCGGAGGCTACATTTTCCTTTCCACGCGCTCAAAAGACCAAAATGAGACTTTAGATGAAGAACTCTTCCACAAGCTCACTGGGGGACAAGACTGACCTTAAATCAACATTCACCTTTAAAAAAGCAGGAGTGAATTCATAGTATTTTTTTAAATTTGCCAAAGTCATCTTATATTTGTATTATGACAAACTAGCCTTGTGCACAAGAGAGTAAACAAATCAAACCGTTCAATCCATATTTTGGATCTGGATTGTCTTTATGAGTTGTTTGCATCTGAACATTGTACATTATTTCCAGCATACCAAAATGTCTAGGTGCTTATGGCTTGTTTTCTGAAAAAAAAATGTATTTGCAGTTAATTGTTTCTTTTAAAGACTTTGTTTTATTTTGTTTTCATTATGTTGACTGGAAAATCTAAAAATAGTCTAAATAAATCCGATCACTTGAGGTCCAGTTTGACTCAAATTCACATCAAGCACTGACAATTTGGAAATATTACATATACTTGAAATATTATTAACGACTGTTTTATAGCTATAAGTGTAATGTATTTTTTATAGTTAGATTTTATTCTAGTATTTTCTGTTCTTTAAATCATTTCTAAACTATGTGTATGTAGTGTTTTTAAATTTATTGCATAAAATTGTTGATTTGTTAGATGCTTTAGTTTATTGGTGTACTTAAATGTAAACTAAATTCTAAAAGTATTTTTCATGGTTTTGATTTTAGTTAATTATTAAAAATCAGCCCTTTATTTTTGAATAATAGTACCGAAAGAGATACAGTTGCATTATATATAATGTACGTGCAATATGTGCACTTGTTTGACATTTTCATATTTAAGTAACAATATAACGATGGGTTGATGTAAACCCGGATTCTTTGATAACAGAGTGATGTGTTTCACTATGGGAATTGCCTTGTGCGTGACCAACTGCGGAAGCTCCTATGACACCACGTCTGTCTTTGACACTTTCTACCTTCGCTCTGTGTTTAACTTTGGGAAATATAGACCCCTCCTGGATTGCACCCATACCTATAACAATTTAAATGGGCACAGAACCACTGGCTCCCAGCACTGCGTGTGCTTAGGAATGCTCAGACATGTCCAGTCTATAGAACCAAACTAAGGAAACTCCCCTGAGTAAGACCCAGGATGTAGCCATACCCCAACTGGAGTGGGCTCTCAAGACCTTGGGTGGCTGAAGCCCCCTGTAAATAGGCTAAAGATATCGACTCCATGATCCAACGCAACAGCCGTTGAAGAATCAATGGCTTACCCTTGTGAGGAGTGGACTACTAACAGCTGGTCATGAATTTTAAAATCTTTGGGTTTTTTCACATACATATAAAGTTGTCCGTACCGCACATAGAGAATTCAACCTCTGAGGGTGAAAAGCTTCCAGTTTAGTAGCTTTACATTGAATCAATGATCTTGGCACAAAAGCTGTGCTAGGGCGAAATTAAAATTTAGTGAGCCATGGAGTCAACAGCAAACAAGACAGGCTAACCGACAAAGCATGTAAGTCACTCAAACCCTTAGCCAATTCCCTTCAATGGTTCAAAAGGGTGTTGAGAAAGGGCTTCTAAAACAAATGGATAAACATGGGCCCTGATTGTTTGCCACAGCCACTCTAAGCTTCGAGGATTTTCACCAGCAATGATGCACAGTGAGTGCATGTTTGTGGATCCGCCAGCGTGCTTCGGGCACACAAAAAAAAGTGCAAAAAGTAAATGCACCATTTTGAAGTTTCCTTTGAATAGACTTACAATGTAACGCAATTAAAAAATAACTACAAAGACCCAGCTGTCCCAGAAGCCATCTTTTTGTATATATATGGGAGCGGTACAGGAAGTGGGAGTAATTTTACCAGGAGCGGGATGGGACGGGATTATTTTTCAAACTTTGGTCTGGGAGTGGGATGGGACAGGATTTCTTTCTATGGGAGTGGGACGGGACAGGAGTGAAAAACCACTCCCGTGCCATCCTCTAGTGTGGAGCCTGGTCACAGGTCGACCTGTCTGTCACTTCCACCGAGAAAAGTTAGAAAAAAAACATAATAGAGCATTAAAAAATATTTTTTACCCTTGTAAGTTACCCTGTTAGGTTTAATACAGTTCAAAAATGAATTCACGTGATGATGCTGTGATAATGTCATTGCAGATGTTCAGATTATCATGGCAGTAGTTATTGTTATTTAAAAAATATATAAATAAATAAAATAATGCAGGCATTAAGTTTGTGAGAGAAACGAGCAAACGGACTGAAATCTCTTTGATCTGTGACTTGCTAATATTCCTGACTGGCTGTGGCTCTGGAAATCAGCGCTCGATTAACTGGCCTTTCGGAACAGGAAGTGACAGAACACACGTGTGGAAAGAAGCATCGTTACTGTTTTCTTTATAGTCACAGACATTACCACTTTTCAGTCGGGTTCGATAAAGTGTAAACTAGTTTCCAAACATCCTTCGGTCGACCTTCATCCTCGCTGATCGCAGTAAATGGCGGAGTGTGGAAATGACAGCGATGCAGAGATCAGAATCGGTCACGGGGACTATGTAGTGCTGAAGAGAGGAGATGTCTTTAAATCAGTGCAGATTGAAAATAAAAAGTGAGTTAACCATTTAAAACCTCAATTAAATGTTATCTTCTGTGTACATTTTTGAGGTTTTGAATATATCTGAGACCACGTTAAAAGTCTGGTATTTCAAAAACTATGCATTAAAGGTTTTATTGCTTTAGAGAGTTTGCTTTATGAAACCAGATATGCGTTTAGCACATTTTCTTTGTCTGCAAAATGACAAATAGTAAGACTGCATGTGAATTTTTAAACGTTTTCTTCTCAAAGTCTTATGACAGAAAACAGTGTCTTCACCGATTTTTTTTATTTTTATTGCAGTTTAAATAGTAGTCTAAGGTTTTTGGAGCCCACTGTATATTTGTAAAGAAAAAAATAATAATTAATTTAAAGAAGTAATCATTAATAGGCTTATGTTGAAATGTTCAATTCATAGAATTAATCAAATATTCATAATTCAGTCCTATTATGTGCTTTTTGACATTTTGTGTTTTTGGTCTTCCAGGAAAGTGATCTTTGAGAAGCAGTGGTTCTTCTTGGACAATGCGGTTGGGCAGCTGTACGGGACCATGTTTGAAATCGGAGCCGGTGGTTCACTCAAACTTAAGGCATCGAAACACTCAGGAGACTCTTTGGGTAATGATGCTGTGGAATTATGCTGTTATCTGTGGATTGATTTATTTTCCTTTGTGATGAAATGAGATTGTTTTGTTTTCTTCTCCTGTCACAGATTCTAAGGAAGCAGGCCAGGATAATAGACACATAGTGGATGATGGCAGATCTCAGAAACTGACCAGAGATGATATTGAAACCCTGAAAGAGCAAGGGTTAAAAGGCCAGGTATGCACTTGATTTAAAGCAAAAGCCTTTGACAGCAGGCCGAACAATTTGTGCTGTTATTTAAGGTTGTATCATCAAGGTTTTTAGATCTTCGTATGTGGTTGCAAATAAATCCTGTGTGTTTAAGGAGATTGTCCAGCAGCTCATAGACAACAGTACAACATTCAAGGACAAAACTGGATTTGCTCAAGAGAAGTACATCAAGAAGAAAAAGAAGAAGTGAGTTCAAACCATTTTTAATTCATATTTTGAGTATGTTCTTAAAATGAAATAGCGTATTTGGTATATCAAATACATGAGAAAACATCCTCCCTACATTATTGCGTACATCTGTGTGAAACGTCATCAAGATACAACGTGGAGAGCGCTATTCTCTTTTGATATGTGTTAAAAATTGTACATTTACAAAAGTTGGTTTTGTTCTGACTTCTGACTGTACAATTGCACCTGCAATGTTGTGGATCGAGTGGCCCATGGTGGTGGGGTTAAGGTATGGGCAGGTATCTGTTATGGACGAAGAACACAGGTGCATTTTATTGATGGCATTTTGAATGCACAGAGATACCGTGATGAGATCCT
>JAUCNO010000386.1:1004609-1015414 GCA_032353835.1 Enteromius viviparus | reverse complement strand
ACACACACATATATATATATATATATATATATATATACACACACACACACACACAATCTAATTGTATATAAATACATGGTATATTGTTAAATAAAAATGCAAAAATTAACCATATCAAATAATATACCATAATATATAAATTATATATATATATATATATATATATATATATTAAACAACAAAATATTGTACAATAATTTAATATAACAACAATATAATACAGAAAGTTTTGTAGAAATAACTCAAATTACAATTTTTATAAGTATTTTGTAAATAAAACATCAGTCACTCAATTAAAGGTTCCTATAGTTTTTGGTTCGTAAACTTAAAAAAAAAGTGATGTGAAGCTTTAATGTTTTCGTTGTAGACATTTTAGTCTTTCCTTTTTGTCTTTGTAATGCAACGTGGGTTGCCTCCAGTATAGACACAGTGACATTACACATCAGCAGTTCCTGCTCAACTCTTTGCAGTTAATAAGCATTGGTTATAAACGCAGTGACAGGGTTAGTTGTGGGCCGTAGCAGAGGGAGGAACAGTATGCAAGCAGCAGTTAGACTGAGAGACAGCGTTAGTGAGGGTCAGATCTAGTTTTAACTCTAAAAAAAACAAAAACCCAACTTGACTGAAACTATAGTATATTTTAAGGGATCTCACTAGCTGACTCTACAGCGGTCCAGACACTGAGCTCATTTGTTGGCAATAGCTCTACTCAAGCGTGAATGTCAGCGGGCAATCGGTGGGCTGCTCTTCACAGCTGTCACATCAGTGCAGCTGAAACTCTACTGCAGGCTTAGATCAACACGACTGATCCTGGAACAGCTCTGCTAGCATTCAATGACTCACAAAGACCTCTGCTTCTGCTCTAAAGTTCCTGAAAAAGAGGGTGTGCTGTCATAGTGTATGTTTGTGTGTCACCTGGGCTCAGTTCAACAAGGTAGGGCAGTTTCTCGGGAGGAATGGATCCGTGAGGCGGCACCATCCTGTTGTCAGGTTTACGTCCTTTCTTTGGAGCATAGTCTGGAGGACGCTTTTTCAGCTGAAATACTAAGGCCTCTGGAAAATTGACATAATAGCACATTAAAGTCAACAGAGGGCAGTATAACAAGATGTAAATGAGAGACTTTTGTTAAAATGAAGGTAAAAATAACACTAAATATATAAAATTCTTGAGCATATTATAATAATTTCTGAAGGATCATGTGACATTGAAAACTGGAGTAATGATGCTGAAATCAGACAGAAATAAATTACATTTAACAAAAGATAGCAGAACAACTTTTAAAAACAAAGCCAAAACCAAACTTGTGAAAGATATTGTAGAAGGTCGAAAAATGGCATGTGGCTGACCTTTATCACTTGTCCAGTCTCTGAGGATCTGCAGAGGGCAGTCTGTGTCATCTAGTACGATCTCCTTCACTGGTTTATCATTTGCATGAATCACCTGCACAAAGCAAACATGCACAGAGTCTTAAAAATTCAACGTTTGGCTTCTTTGGCAAAGCAAGCTAATATTTCACTCCAGGCTGGCATTAGACACCTGTTTTAGTGACAGATACACGCTCCCCGCCACCATTTAACAGCAGCTTTATGGATGAGCTGTGTATGTAATTAAAATTGGCCAGAGTGAGAGGGTAATGCCACAGAAACTCTCAGCATGATTGGCTGAGGCGGCGTCTGAAAAGAGCTGGTGAGCAACAGCGCGGACAGACCAAGGTTGACCGTTTTGTACCGGCGATGTTTGTCATTCGCTGACAACAGATTAGACAGGCCACTTCAAGCATTTCCTGCTCTCCTCCTCTGCACTTCCGCCTCATCCACACGTATATTTCTCAATCTTTCTCCAAGCGCAGCTTAAAATGTGTGAAGGCGGGGCAACTTACAACTGCACAATTCAATTACTCTCAGAAGAGGTGAAGCAGATGTCAGCTCCTGGCTTTAATCTGGAAGACAAATCGTGCAGTGGCCTGATGAAATATGCTGGATTTGATCACAAGAGGAGGAGGAGGGGTCCACGGATAGAGCCGGACACGGCAGGGACATTCAATCAGCTTAACTCTACAGCAGAGCCACATGGTATTCTGAAGAAACTTTCACATATTGAAAAGTCCATGACTTGATTATTTTACATGCCCCTTCCTCATCAGTCATATTTGATCTGACTCTCAGCTACAAAACATTTTACTAGGGATGCCTGATATTCTGCTGAACAGCTATAATTATGCTGTTATGGTCGATAAATAGCCAATATCAAAATGTACAAATTTCAAAATCTGACGTACTGTAAATGTACCTCAAGTTATATCTATCACTACTAATAACAGCAGCAACAAATTAGAATAGTAAATAAAATAATTAATAATAATTAAATACAATTATAAACATTAATGGGATCTGCAATTTTAAAAACCACATTAAAATCTTTTTTAAAGAGCTTTTTAAGACCTACATAAATAAAAAAATACATACTTTATGTCCATATAATAATAAAAAAAAATTATTGTATATACTTGAATTTGTTTGTTAATGCATTACTTGGTTGTTAATGCTGGGCATTTAATTCTGAATATTAATGTTCAGTAATTATAAATATATTTGTACTTTATGCCTCACACACATTCATTAAATTAAACCATTGTCTTTTAAAGTTTCTGATATTCTGATTCCAATTTTTATATCTTTAAATTTAGGAACTCTTATGATACTTGAAACCTTTGTTGTACAGTTGAGATATTTACAACTTATGACCTTAAATTTGATATTTGAAGTAATTTATAACATTTAAAAAAGAGATTTAAAATTAAATTTACGCATACGCAAGTTATTTTTAGCATAATTGTAACAGTACAATATAAAAATTAATAAATGTTATTAAATCATTGTTTTCAAAAATGAACTTTTGGCCACCATTAGATGATGGCAAATCTGATCTACAGTAAGTGTAAAACTTTGAGATTAAATATCCATGATGTAGTATCAACATATTGTCAAACCCTTCATTCTCCTATGTTAAAATCAGTCTTGCAGGTTTTAAAAACTTTCTGACAGAGCTGCATTTCTCATAAAAACCTCTGAAATCATCAGAAAACTAACACCTAAACCTCACCTGGGCGATGCAGTAATCTCTGGGATTCTCCTTCTCCAGCCCATATTTCTCCAGAGCCTCGGCCACAGCAAAGTCAGCCATATCAGTAGTTGAGAGCAGGATGGTCTTGTAGGGAATGTTTGGCTTCAGACTGTCAGCGTAGATCCTCAGAGTCCCTCCTGAATGAGAGATTGAGTCAAAGATAATTAAAAACTAATAGTGTATCTCAGCTGCAGACCAATATATCGGCGAGGCCAATTAATCAGATGATAGCCGGCTTTTCAAGATTACTCAAATTGGCTGATAATGCACGAGAATTAAGAACATATAATCCAGATTACTGGAAGACCAATATATTGGAGAGTCTATTTAATCAGAATTGGCTAAAAATCATCCCCATTAACTCCACTTTGTGTCAGATCCGATGTCTGATATAAAGGCCTTTACTGATGACCTAGTCAATGAATAATACTAATTTAGGGTACCAGAAAATATTCCTCTTAAAACACCATCCAACTGTATGTTCTGAATTTTGTCTGTGTCCAATGTAGGTTGAAGGGTTTTATTAGTAAGGCAGAACACAGCGTGAGAACACACTGGGCTCGACTAAGCCTCTTTAACCAGTTCACACAATGCTTAACTCTTGCCGTACGGAGTGAATGTGATGAGTAACTGGGAGCATTTCTATGTGTGTCACATAAGGGATTTGCCTCTGGTCTAAACCTTCGGCTGCAGACATATGTTATTATCTTGATTACATAAGCTTGGAAAAATCGAAATATCCTTGTCTGTCCAGGACAGAAAAGCTATTTTAGGCGTCTGTGTGAAAAGTTTTATGTTGAGGTTTGGAATGGTTTTCCACTTGAAAGTAGGTGGTTCATTGGCAAAAAGTCCCAACAAGTGCACTGAAGATGCCAGGGCTCTGGTTTACTGCTCTCATTATATAATTACAGTTTTCAGTGCCCCATGGAGACAAACTGCTGACATCATAGCCTATTTTACATGAAAAACAAACGCTAAGCTATTCTTGCACCAACCAGTCTCTAGACACACATATTGAGCGAAAAAAAAAAAAGTCTATTTATCTTCCGGAAAATCTCATTGACCATAGATTGAATTCTTAAAATGCACACGGTTACTTTAACATGCTCATGTTTGAGTCCCATTCTGAATGAACTACTGTTGTAGGTTACTTCCAATATATGGTCTTAAGTCTTCCATATCATATGCAAGTGTTCTCTGTTATGATTGGCTCAGCTCTTAGCATGTGGAATGAATAACGCGGCCTGCTGCTTAATAATCACTTAGGAGTTGATAAGTAAATCTAGGCAGTGTAGCTCTATTGGAGGCATACAAACCTGAGTCCGGTCGACCGTCTCCGCTGCGGAATTCTTGCATCCTCTTTTCCAGCTTTTGCTGTCTTCTCCTCTTCATCACCACCTCGGGGTTAGAAATGGTCCTCGTGAAACTGGTCTCTGGCATGTCTTTATATACTTCAGCAGCCAATCTGGAGTTCTCCCTGTCAAAAAGAGGGACAAAAGTCAGTCAGTTTATTCTACAGAAAGTGAAACCAAAAATATCCTTTCATGAATGATTAGGAGACGCAAAAAAACTGAATGGATTTTGTTTTAAAGATGCTTTTTTTATATACGATTTCCTACATACAACCCCTTTAAATCGACTATTATGTGTGTTTATGTGCATGTCTATCATACAAGCCAAATTAGCTGATGCTGCTCACCCATCCTCCCGGTTCAGTGTGAGATCATCTCCATCAGGAATTCTGGAAAAGGCCTCCTTCTCCCTCTTCTTCTCTTTCTTCTTCTCCTTCTTGGACAGTGTTCTTTTGAAGTTCTGGATCACCCCCTCCTTCTCTTTCTCAGGGCCATTTGTCAGTGTTCTCTGGTGGAGAGATCAAGAGAAAAAATAAAGAGAAAGATGTGGAGAAAAATCGCAGCGAGATATCAAGCAGAGCAGGCTATGACTTTAGAGTGTGTCTCCACTTAGAGGAAATTTGCAAAAAGATTTATTTTTTTTGCTATACCTTTTTTATGTCAAGTTATTTCATTCATTTAGTTATTTAAATGTTTTTAAATAAACATTTTGTATAAATTAATCCTAACAGCTTACAATTATATAAATAATTAAATATTTTATAAAAAAAATTATCTGCAAAATTATTAACTTTATTATTGGCAAATTTTATTTTCATATAAGATTACTCTTCATACATACATACATACATACACACATACACACATACACACACACACACACACACAGTATATATATAGATAGATATAGATAGATATACATAGATACAGTTTATATATTTTTTTTAATCATTTATAGCATTATTAAATAATATAAGTTTAAAAGGGTGAAGGTTTAAGGCTAAATTATGTGGAACAATGTGTTTCTATTGACTCTTAACACAGCTGTGATTTTGCAATGCATCATAGGAAACAGTCCAAAGATTTACAGGGGGATTTCAAAATATTGCTTTATGAGTGAACAGTTAGAGCCAAAGCAAGGATTGCAGAGTTCAAACGCAAGCATGCTGAACAAGTTACTCTACAAGAGAGAGTCTGGAAAGATGTCACAACATCACTTCAACTCCACATCATCAAATTGTTGAGCTAAAAATCTAAGTAAAAAGTTACTAAAAAGCTCACAGTTGATTCACAAAAGTAATTCGTTCTAAATTACAGGTTACATGAAATCAACAGTTTTCACACTCGGCTCAAGGTCACACCTGTCCACCTTTTTTGCACCACAGAAGAAAGATATTTTTGGTCAGCGTGTGAGACTTCATAAGCTGCTGTCGGTAAAGGTGAAGTATAATAGTGCAGTAAACCGTAAAACAGGATCAAGATCAGTTATTACTATCAAGCAGAATAACGGCCTGTTAAGCACTGTTTTGGCCTAAATAACTGGAAGCGAATGACACTATTGCATTCTCACAGTTGCTTATATTACAATAAATTTTAGCTTTCATTCGCAGTGTATCTGCAGAAGACAAATGTAGATGCTGTTCCGTGTGGGAAGTTTCTTGGCAAATCTAAAGTGACACAAACATGAATAAAACAGTGACGTTGGCATCTTCTCATCCTAAACGCTTACCAAGTCATAAACAGCTGCCACTAGTGTTTACTTTGATGACTTATTGCGGTTTAGAAGGTAGAACTGCACTTTGGTTCAGGCCGAACAATCGAACCAAGTGCGAGACAGCCTAAAAAGCTGAAAATTGTTGGGATCTACCAACCCACACATCTAAACACACATTCCTGCAGACTCAGACACTCCTAGCTATTATTTTATGTCTCTTTGGGGAGTCTTGCTGCACACAAGAGCCACTGAAGTGGAGAGAGAGACAGACGGAGTAAAACAGGGAAAAAAATTGATCTGCTCCACTTAAGTGAGGAAATGAAGTGTCTGCTGATGCCTGTGTGTTTGTATGTCCTGAGAGGGTTTTTAACTGACGTGCATTGGGTCGGCTTGCGGAGAAGATGGTTTTAGGGACCGTCTGAACAGCAGGGGACTAAAAAAAGCTGTTCCAACATAACCACGAGCAGAAAACCCAACAAGAACAAACACAGAAACCCTCTGTGAATCGCCATAAAACTATAGCTTCTGCTTCCAAGCAGAACAGACCACAGAACCAGGCTCTGTGATAGCAAGTCGTGTTTGCTTTCTAACTTTTGGTCTGCGTCCACGTTTTCTCACCTTGGGAATGATGTCGTTCTCATTCTTGAGTACGAAGCGGCCCTCTCTGTCGTCTTTGTTCCAGTTCAGCTGTACGACCAGTGGTTTCTCGTCCAAGTCCAGTTTCCTCTCTTCTGTCACAGAGAAAGATTATGCCAGTCAGAAAATCATCTCTTTAATCAGAGTCGACCGAAACCAAAAAAAGGCAACAGTCCAAATGGGTCTGATTCAAGAAAGTCAAACTTTCAAAAACCCATTCTTTTCCAAATTATTGTATTGGATTCAAAGTGACACTTACTCAAAGTGAGGGTTTACAAACTTCTACAGAAATGTAATGTGTCAATGTTGTTTTATTTATGACTATTTTACAAACAACATATGTTTTGTCCACTGGAAACTTATAAAAAGTCACATTTTCAGCATTTTATCAGATGAACATTTGATAATATATTGAACAGACTAAACCTCAATAAAGCGTCTTGAACCTCGGATGCAACACTGCACTTTCACTTACTAAAAACAAGCAAAATATAATATTTTTCTATGGCGGCAAATCTATGCCATTAATAAGCGAGCGCACCACTAATGCTGGCGAGCGCGGTAAATCATTTCCGCGGGAGGAAAACAGATGTACATGTGCAGAAACAGGGCCCGCGAGCTCATTTCAAACCCTTGCACGCTTTATATATCATCCGTGCACAATTCAGGCACTCTCACGCGCGATCATTCCTGTGCTCGATCTTCTCTCACCTGCTCGCGCAAACAGTTTTTTTTGTTTTTTTTGTCAGTCGTGGGGCGGGGCTTGGTGTTTTAGTTACAACTAAACAACCCCCAACAACCGCCACCTACAACGACGATGCCATCGTTCATCGCGATGTTTCACATTAGACATCGTACGATGCCAAATTGGTCGACATCACCCAACCCTAACAGTAATAAATACATTTTAAAATGTAACGACATATAAAATTGTACAAATACAGTTTTTGAACATCAGACGTTCTTCACAAACTTTTGTGATTTAAAAATCATACAGGCCCCCAATTTTTGAACGGTACTGTGTGTTGTTTTGTAACAAATTCTACAAATTTTATTAACAGTAAAAGTCACAAAATCTCATTTTGATGATATTTGTGTTCTTTTAACTCACCGCCACTGACGTGGACCTCATAGAGGGAGTATTTGGGAGAAGACAGCATCCTCATATCCGGTCTGAACTTTTCCGCCAGCGTCTCGATCACATCCTGCGTGGTCGCTGTGCTGGACACTCGGATACACTTTGTGGCAAAGTTCCCCGCCACTCGATCCTGGAAGTAAAAGCGCATCACGCCATGGAACTCCAAGTCCTGAAAGAAACAAAAGAACACAACAATCAGTGCATGCCATTTCGGTCCATTTTATTTTCCCCGTTTCATTCCACATCCCCCCTTCAAGTGCATGCACGTCACGCAGAATCACCATATGGCTGCCGCAAAAGTTCATCTCAACCCCATCTGCGGTTTACGATTAAATCTAGCAGGAGGCTACATCTGTACCATTTGTGTTGTGTGAACAAACGACCAGCTCTGTGTGGCAACATTAAACTCGTAACCTGCAGCGGAGGCTGATATTTGAGCTTACAGAGCAGGATGTATCTGGGACGAGAGGACAGCAGCCTTAGGACAACAGTGAAGACATGCTTGAAGAAACCTTTGTGTGTGTATAATAGAGGAGCAAGCGTATCAGCATTCACTGATATTATTTGATTATAGCACAGCAATATGAGCATCAAGAGCGTTTTATACTCATCTTGATGAGCTGTAATAGCACACCACTGATACACAACTCATTCACACTATACAGTGCTGTTTCTGGACACACCCGCCCACACGCCTGCTTGCGTGCCACACGGTCTTACATACGAGACATCTGGACCCTCGGGGTCATGAAAACACTCAAATCAAACTACAGTCAAACAATGCAGACTGCTTTCAATATTATATTTAGCACTGCTTAACATAAAAGTGTCAGCACAATGAATTACGGCTACACAATTAATCAAATTTCGAATCGCAATTACAATTATTGATGCCACAATTATCATTCAGAAACTCCACTTTTGTTATTCTGTGTGCTTAACATGAAGTTGTTGTTTTTTTTCTTAAAGGTCATCTTAAGGGTCATTTAAATATGTTCAAAAGTAGTTATTTATAATGAAACTATAATGAAGGCAAACAAGCCAATGTACCAATAACAATGAAACGAAAGATAAAAAGGACATACTGTAGCAGTCACAACGCATCTAATTCTTATAAAATGATACCATTTGTTTCTTAAACATTTCAATTTGTATATTTCAATATATTTTCTTTCAGAATAACATGCACTTATACACCAATCTATGTTGCTATGTTGCAAAAGGTGCTTTAGAGAAGAAGTGCCGTAACGTCTAAAAGCCACCAATGAGCAGTGTATTGGAGGGAAACAAAGGCTCATTTCTAAGCATAACAAATACACAAAAACACAGATAAGGGAAAACATTTTGGGCTTCTAATTCCTGCAATGTAAGTGTGTGTGTGTGTGTGTGTGTGTGCGTGCGCAAGAGGTGTAACTTCAAACATTAAGAGAACAAATGCCATGGCAACCAGAACAATGAGTGTCACCAGAGTCACCGTGTGTTTCCTCAAAACACAAAGGGCCATTTCCTGTCAGCTTTAGCATGTACACCAACTTCAGCCGTTTTGTCTCTCTCTCTAACAAAAGGCCTAATAAAAAAAAATAATAATAATCAACTTCCATTACATTATATTTGCCAGAGTTATGAACAATTGCTAGATAAAACAAATCAAAACTAAATAAATGAAATTAAATGTTCAACAAATCAAGTCTTAATAAAGCCCACCAATTTATTTTTGGTGATATTAGAACCAGAGATTTTCTAACCAGAACTATCACTTTAGCATGTCAGATTGTAGTAGAATTCATATATAGTTCAATTACCCATACTCACACTCTTCGGCCTCACACAAGAATGTCTTTGAAGCCCAGTAAGAGGGTTTGCTGATGAATAGGAGACATACGAGTGCTACTGTGACTGTTTGCCCCCCGCCGTCTCACCTTTGACCTTGGAACTCTAAACCCTGCTGAAGAAAACTCATCCCAGCTTTATCATCAATGCGTGCAGAGGGAAGCACACACAGTCTGAAGCTCGAGACTCATAAATCAGTTATTGGGCAGGATGCGGTCTTTCATCTCTTATCCATTTGAATTTCAGGAATTCCGCAGCCGAGTCAAACCTTCCATCCAGGCTGATATCATCAAGCTTGTCCGCTGAAGAACATAAATACGTCAACTGTCACCGCTCTCGGCATATGGAAAAACATGTGCGGAGCAACTGGAGAAATATAAGAGGTGGAATCTGAAAAATCCCCCAAAAAACATACGATACCTGATACATTCAGGGAGGTTGGGTTCCCAGTAAGTACTGTACTATAACTCCGATACAATAATACTTTTCATTAGTATTTATTAGAATTTCTTTCGTTTACATTTTTTGCACAGATATATTTTTAGCAATAGTTAAGAATACATTGTATGGGTCAAAATTAAAGATTAAGGACATCAAGTAAAAATCATGTTCCATGAAGATATTTTGTAAATTTCCTACCAGAAATATATTAAAACGTATTTTTTGATTATCAATATGCATTGCTAAGACCTTCATTTAAACCATTTCAAAAGGGATTTTCTCAGTATTTATATTTATATATATATATCGTATATATATATATATCGTATATATATATCGTATATATATATATATATATATATATATATATATATATATTTGCTTTATGCACTGAAATATCCTTTAAAAACTATTCACAATGCTCTAAAACGGGGGTCTCAAACTCAGTTCCTGGATGGCCACCGCTCTGCACAGTTTAGGTCCAACCAGCTCCAAATCACACCTGCTTTGAGTTTCTTGTGATCCTAATGACCTTGATTAGCTGGATCAGCTGTGTTTGATTAGGGTTGG
>JAUCNO010000386.1:989697-1003597 GCA_032353835.1 Enteromius viviparus | reverse complement strand
TTGTCCCTTGAAAAGATATAATAAAATATTCACAAAAATGTGAGGGGTGTACTCACTTTTGTGAGATACTGTATATACACACACATACACAAACATATATATACATATATACACATATACATATACACACACATACATATATACATTCATTTCAAAGCAGACTACACAATATTTAAATGTTCAGATCTAGTAAAGTACTAGAGAGGTCAGCGGGTTGTATTAAGTTGTTTTAAAAATGCAGTTAAAGCAGTGAAAGCACATTCCTGCGTGAGCACCTTTCACCTCTGACGGAGCTGATCCTGGGGGAAATCAATGCGTCTCTGACCTGGATTACTGCAGTGCTGTGTCCAGAGGGGTGGCGTTAACCCCACGTCAGCAGGACACCTCGCTCGCCCATGCAGAGGGCAAATTCCCAACACGCCATTAACTAAGACAAACAGTTTCCTTATTTTCATATGTGAAAATATCTGGACTCTAAATTAATTTCTTCAAAAAAAGAATTTGGAGTAAAAAGAAAACAGCGGATTCTGCTGCGATGTTAGGTGTCCTAAATCAGACGAGGACAGACCAAAGCAGAAGCTGGATGTCTAATTATATCTCAGTTTACATAAATCAAGCAGCAAAACAATATGTAAACAACACTCTGTAGCCTTATAAACACATACTGGGATGACAGAGATAGATAATCTAAAGAATGTCATTATGAGTTAACAGGAAGAAGAAAAACTGGACTGGAGAGAGAGAAAGAGCAGGTTTGTCCTCTTCTGTAGTTCTGTCTCTGAGGGCAAGAGAGATGCCCAATGTCATATTACACGCCATCTCATCTCAAATACTGAGAGATGACCTTTTCAAGTTAAGATGGTTTCAATACACGTCATTTTAACTGTTGGCAATTTTTTACTGCAACACAAGTCACAAGAAGAGTAGAGCAACTGTGAAAGTGCTTCTGTATCAATCAGCACAGCAAATGTAGAATCTTTTTTGAACGCAAAAATACATATTAAACTTTTATTGAGAAAAAAATATTTAAATTATTTTAAATAAATAAATGTAAAAAATTAATAAAACACATTTTAAGTTTGATTTATGACATTTTAAATAAAATTCAACCAAAATAATAATGAATATAATGAATCTAAAATACATTTGAAGTGACTCGTGGCCAGGTATGGTGATCCATACATTTTATGCCATCACTAAAAAATAAATAGTTTCTCCATTCAGAAATGGCTGCCATTTATTCAATGACATTTTATTCCAGGAAAACAAAGAGAGGAATGTGTGATACTGACAAAGACACCTCGGTTTAGTTTATCAGTAACATCTCCACCCACATTTATCTCCCGATTAGTCATTTCTATCTATGAAACTATTACAGCACTGTTTCTGGTGTAGTGTTAAGTGATTCACATGCACAGTGCTTCATTCAGTGCTGCAGATGTAGTAACCGGTTTACTCCAGAGATCAGGGTGAGGGTTTATTCACGAGTCTGTGACAGAGTTGTCAGACAAACAATGAGCCACGGATGAGGTAAGCATGTGGAAATGCAAAACATATGACATCATAGGAAGACAAACGCTGCGGGACCACAGCCCTGAGCGACAGATCTATAATCACAGGATTAAAAGTAGGTTAATAGCCACTGTGCTTTTTAAAATAGCTGCTGTGCACAAGATGGCCTCAAGTTTTTTTTTTTTTTTTTTTAAATCAAAATTGACTTTTATGAAGGATAATATACCAGAAAAGCTACAACTTCTTACAGGGATATGAAAGAAATAACCAGCACCTGAGCCAACAAACTGTTAGGGAAGCACTGATATAGAGATAGAGAGTTCATGTTCATACTAAAACTACAATTTTATTGCCAATTTGCAGAACTGAAAATAATGTAGTACAGCAGGGAACAAAAATTAATATCTGCTCGGCCAGTAACCTGGAACAAGCTCTGTTAAAGTTAGCTACTTCCAACATTCAAATCAGTAAAGAAAAATAAAATAAACATTAATAATAATAATTAAAAATATTAAAATGTTAAACAAAAAAATATATTTTTAAAATAAAACTAAACTGTAAAAAAAAAAATATATATATATATATATTTTTTTTTTTTTTAAATAAAAGTTGTAATAAATAAATGTAAAATAATAATTATATTGCATCCCAAATGATGAAAGTTAATAAAAGGCAAATATACATAAGGCTAAAAACACAAAATGAGGAGGTCGGGATAAACACATCTGCCGGGGAGGTGATGAAAGCATCTGCTGACCAAATCAGCACTGCTCGCTTTTCTGAGGAGCTGTAAACGAATGTGACAGAGAGCTGAGAGCAGGAAACAGAAAGACGCCGCGTTCAGAACAACCATTAAAAATGAAGAGAGAAAGTGCAAGTGGCAACAGAAAGGAGACAGGACAGGTTGGGGCGGCTGGTATGTGAAGTCGGGTCACGGAGAGTGGAAAGACTTCTGTGACTTTCATGTTTAAACCAACACTTCTTATCATTCTCCAAAGCCCTGAGCTGTGGGACTGTCCTGATTACCCATAAACTCTGAGTGAACCTTCCTCTTTACACACAGCTCTAACAACAAACCCATATTCGGATTTGCTACAGAAAGATTGTTTAATATAAAATTATGGAATAAAATTCCACATATAATAAATCACGATAAGTACTATTGTCAGTTGTCCGCTGGTGTGCATTAGAAACGAGAATATCTTTTTTAATGATCATTACTGTATCAGTTTGAATCACCTGACAATTCAAACAAAGCTTGCAAACACAGCGGTTGTAAGACCAAGATCCTCTTTCTATCATATATGAATATGCACAACAAAAAGACATTTCAGTAAGATGGTGTAAATGAGTCATGATGCTAAAAGCAACCGAGTTGCTTGTTTAAGAGCACCTAGAGTTCAATGTTCTAGAGCTTCAATTGCAGACGCAGTAAAAGAATCCGCCTTTCTTCGTTTTTAACCTTACACTTTACAAGCTTCAGCAATTCTTTATATATCCAAGTAGCTTAATGTAAAACGCTGAGCCACACGAGACTCTCCACTCGGTTCAATGAGGACTGTGAATTTCTGATGGAAATAGACCATGTCCAGCTATAAACAGCCTGCTTGCATCCCAGAATAGAAACATATTTGAGCATCCTCACGGTTTGCCCTGCTGGCAGCTGGCAGATCTGGCCGGGAGCTCGTGGTGAGGATGCTGTTAACCCCCTGCAGCGGACGGGACGCTCACAGAACACAGAGCTGCTTATAAAAACACCTCTTATATATCACCGTCCTGGGAAGGAAAGCCAACAGAGCTCCTCTAGAAAAACGTTTAAGAATTAACACAGAAGGAAAGCTTCTCTCAGCAGGTAGAAATAAATCTATAGTGTTTTTAGCATTTTAAATGAATATGTATTTATATAGAGTGTATATGCATCTAAGTATTTGTAGATGCATATACCCGATTTTTTTGTTTTCTAAGAAAATTACAGCAGTGTTTTCCACTTCATTTCAGTCACAGCAGTAGTGGGAAAAGAATTCATAAACGGGCCGGTGGCGCAGACTCCTGCTGATTGGACCGGTATCCGTTTTGAACAGCGTTCAGGCGGGAAGACTAATCCTGATGCTGTCTAAGCTGTGTGTATGCGCATCCTTACACGCTTCAACACACACACACCAGTCACATGACCAGTCTTTCAGACTATCCTTGTGTTTATCCATGCAAATAAATGTTTTAATAATGGATAAGTGGCAAAGGTTCGGCTAATTAATTTAGACACACACACAAAAAAAAAACTTCAGTATCTATAATAACATAAATACAACATAATAACACAGAATCACAAAATAATTCAAATACAAAAATAAATAAATAAAATCATAATAATAATAATAGTTAAAATGTTTAATAAGAATTTATAGAATACAAATAGAAAGTACTCAAGTTTAGTACTTCTGTAGTATGGGACATTATTCTGTTAATATCATCCAAATCAGAAAAATTGTGTTAATTTATAATCTTTATTGAATAATAATATAATAGTTGTTGCTATATAATAATAATAATAATAATAATAATATTTGTTGACAATTCTATAATAACAATAATAATAGTTGTTATATTTTATAATAATAATTATCATTAGTGTTGTTGTTCTATATAATTAATAACAATAATACTTTTTAAATAATACAAATAATAATAACGATGATTATTATTATTATTAATTATCAACCATTATTATTTTTATTATTATTATTAAATAAAAGATGATGAAAGAAAAAAAATGCTACAATGGACGTGATGTAAATCGTAACAGAATCTCATACCTAATGTTTAGGACATGTGACGCAATCTAATTCTGAGCAAGACAAAAAATATTTTGTTTGCTGGTCAATCCAACTAAGTGGTAATTAGTTTAGTTTCCTCAGGACATGAAAACGTCAAGACTAACTAACCAATTAATTTGGATAATCTCAGAAAAAGCAAATCTCTTAATCTATCAAATCAGTCTGACTCAATAGCAGCCCCATGTCCTGACAGCACACCAGAGACCACCTGTTTCCTCAGTGAATAAAACACTGCGTGCATGTGTACGTGTGCGTTTATGCATCAGCGTTACCCTGGGCTAAAAACTCAGCTGCTAGAAGGACCAATGTCACACTTTCTTGCGACAGCATAACACATCTGGGTCTCCGTCTGTCACTCCGGTCTCTGAAAGAGCACAGACTTGCACACAACCTCAATCTTAAGTTCTAGATGCATGTAACCAATTCGGACTCAACACAGAATACACTAAGAAGGAGTGTTTAGCTTTTTCTAATAACAAAGGATTTAGCACAATCACGTGACTAGTGAGAAAACATTTCATGCCTGCTCGCCCAATCAGCTCAGAGCCGTTCAGCCAATCCAGACGCAGTATTTTCCCCTTCACCTCATCCAGGTCTATCTGTTTGAGAAGGGAGTGGCTGTGAGCCAAACACAGCCCTGTTAAATCTGATTAGCAGCTTGTTTGTGTAGCAGGATTAGGCGTTCCTCGTGGTCTGTTCCTCACGGCCCGGGCGTTCCTCGCGGTTCGGTTTAAAAGCTTGAGGACGCGTGCGAGAATAAAAAGCTAACCGCGTTAATAATGCACGGTTGACCACGCCCTTCCCCCATGGTTTCCTCCTGGTAATATCAGAGATGAAGGTAGGGTTGCTTACACTGGTACTGGAAAAATGCCTACGAACAGTCCAAATATTTTTTATTTTGTTGCAAGAGAAAGAAAATAGTAAGGTCTTAAGTGCTCGATGAAAGATGCATCTTTAATCTGTGAACATTCACTAATAAATATACATTTTGGAAAAAGGGCATCCCTCCCCCAACGACAGGAATCCTATAATGGCCTCGTGCCCTTGTGTTCGATACAAACGCAGTGCTTGCACAGCATTAACTCCGTTCAGCAAGGTCTGGACACATTAACGCACAAACATGAACACACACCAGAGCTGAGGAGCATGCAATATTATGTTGTCAGCTGTCATGATTATATAACAGATCACGATTTAATTATGCATTGTGTAACCTTAGAATTAAACAATTAATACCAATTATTTGTATAACAGTATGCACATTAAATACCTGAACACGTGCACAGCATGCATTATAACTGCCAACCGCAAGGCAATAAGCGAGACTTGAGAAATACAGGCAGATGTGTACAATATCAATCACTAACTGAGCTGACCTTTGACCTAGGCTGTACAAAACATGTGCCCAATCACTTCACACAAATCCTACAATTTAACAGCAAATGCGATGGAGTCGAGGGTGAAGTGACTGTACAGGAACAGATGTCTTTCCAACACTGCAAAACCAGAGATGGGCAGAATAATAAAGGTTTCCTTTTCCTGTAACACTGGGGGAAAAGACACAGAAACTGTCTAGGTCAGAAAAGACAAAATCACTGTGCATGTTGCATCATCAGTGCACATTATTACAAAGAAAAAAACCATTGGTCTTTATTATCCCTTATCAAAAGAAAGCTCATCATATTTGCTCCACTTCTAAATCAACTTAGCGTTTCTCCTGAAACTTTTTTTGTTCTTTCAGGCACTTTCTTTCAAGCAAACACAAATGAATCAATTTCCAGTGAAGAACGCCAAATCCCTCCAAATTCAACCCCAAAAAGTGATGGCATTAAATTCATTTATCAAAACACTAAAAAGGAAACGGCAGTTTTTATTAACAGAAACCTTTTATTTTTTTATTTTAATAACAAATTAGTCCAATTTATTTAACAGATCAACACTCAAATAAAAACTGAGCTGTAAATGGTTAAACAAGTTTTTATTTTTAATCAAATTATAATATAAACATTTAAATGGTGGCTATAATAAAAACAGTTCTTTAAGATTTAGTTAAACACACACTTAAAAAGGTTAAGTGAAAAATATTTATTATACAGTCCATCCGATATTTAGCAAAATACTTCTTTTTAAAGTAGTATTTTTGGCTTACTAGCAAATTTAACAGTATATGACATTGATTACAAACCAAACAATATATGTGTACTTAAGTCATACTTAAGTCAAAACATGTCAATGAAGAAGCGACAATTAAAATGTCAGTAAGTTTTTGTCCAAATTCTTCTTCACTACTAGCCTTTCTAGTACAATTTTAATCAGGAAGTCCCATTCCAAGCTCAAAGTCAGATGCAAACATCTCGTAAAATCTTGTCCGCAAAGCATTAGAAAACTAAAAAGTTAACCAAAAAAGTCCAGACTCTTTTCCTACCAATCCATTTAATTCACGTCACTGCTATCAGCTCCTCTCAGAGAAAATGGGCGGAAACCTCTACAACATTTTCTACAAGAATCAAAGCATCAGCTCGCTAAAAATTTGACAACAAAAACATGCGCCGTCAGCTCAAACGTCCCAGCATCAGCAGAGAAGGTTTAATACATACACCCACGAGGACCACGACTACTTTTAGTCGTGCACCGGGGCCCTCGTCTACAGCGGGGACCCGGCAGCTGTTATCAGTGGGGTGATTTGGAGCCTGCCTGGTAGGCTTACAGTCGTTCCAGTGTGATGGGCTGAGTGCTGACGGCTGCTGACCTAGGGACAGTCTCTCCACGGAGAGGAACAATGAGCCTCTTTCATGCCGAACACTTGTTGCTTTCGAACCAAATCCCCCCTGCGTGAGTCAACCCCTCCCAGAATCCTCAACGAGATAGAGAGTGGTTTCGGTCTGTCCCAAAAGAGAGGCAAAGAAAGAGAGGGGGGGCGGGGAACAAAACGCGATGAGCGAGAGAGGGAGGAATAGTTGTAAATTTAACTCTTACACATTCCTTTCCCAATACTCCTCGTCGACATTTCAGGAGTGGTTTTGTCAAGGGTCACTCTTAACCACAGAAATAACGCGAGAGAAGAGCGCAGGGTAATGAGAAACTTAAAGGACACTGATTTACAGACAGGAATGTGGGCCGCGCATCTCAGAGTGAGTCAATCAAGCCTATCCGCACAGCTATTCCTCCTTGGAGACAGCATTCAGCTATGTGCTGGTTAGCACAGTCATGCAGGATAAAGGGCATGGGGAGAAAAACAAAAGACCCGGTGCATGCTGGGATACTAGAGAGCGGCCCTGATCTTGTGCCCAAACTCGGAGCTTTAATTCAATGAGGGGCACAGAGTCATGACTGAGAGGTGAGAACGAAGCCAAGCTCATTTCTCATGTGTGACTACACAAAGAGCACAGGAAACATGGATGAAAGTTCACAGAATGGCCACATCCCGCTGGTCCAGGCTCCACCCTAAGGCTCTGATGAGTGAATCCATGCTTTGGCTTACTTATTTCCAGTTTCTGCAAGCATGAGACGAGCACAGCTGTAAAGATTGACAACCCACTCCAACATCGTCCTCTTATTTGTTCCATTTTGGATGTCAATTAGTGGTTGACCGATATATAACCAATGCAATATATTAGCATTTTTCAAATATCAGCATTGGCTGATACGTTTTTCTGTTTGGCGTGACTTTTATTTTGACGGCGACGAGAGCGGTAGCACCTGAGCACACTGTGCTAACTTTCTCCCTCTTGTTTACAGTTCTGTCTAAAAATGGACAGAAACATGTTTAATAATCAGTAGATAAAAGAAATAAAATGTATACAAAAAAGTATTATTACAATTAGTTTTATATTATTACTAGTAACGAAATGGCAAAGATTATAATATGTTCCCATTTGCCGCCAGCATTCCGCAAATACACATTTGCATCATTTAAACATTTCTGAATGTCTAATAAATAGGGGTGTGAAACTACACTGGTCTCACGGTTCGGTTTAATATAATATCTCGACGCACCACGATGCATTGATGATGCACTGCATGCACAATTTAAAAATTTAATTTACATGTATATAATTTTGTTAATAAACACAAACAGTCAGATATATGAACTGAAACTTTCATTTTACCTTCTCAATGAAAACACACTTCTTGAACAAATGTATAATGAAATTATATATGAAAGTATAATTTATAAACCAAAATAGCATTTAGAGGAGCAATGGGAGACACTGTTGCATTGCCCTCTTTTGACATCAGTTATCAGCTTGTGATTTCTCAGGCCAAGACATTGCTGTTTGACTTTCGGACCGTGGCTCGCTGTGGTGCCGCTATGGAAGAATGTTGATATTCGGCGGATTTGGCCAAAAGCTGGGAGAGCGCGGCCACTTTATCCAGATTCACTGTATGCGCAAAGCATTTAACGTGAGGGAATGTTCCGAATTGAGCTGCAGCAATCATGTTCGACGCATTATCTGTCACAAAAACTACATCTTTATCTGATACCTGCCATTCCTCTACAACCTGAGACAGTAGCTCTGTTCATAAAAGCCAAAATGTGCCCAGATGTCGGCTTTTAAAGTAGTTTGAGCATTTTTAATTACACACACTTGAGATCCACCTCCCTCAGCCATTGTATTCTACTGGGAAAAAAAATTAAAATTCTCAAATGCACACAAATTTTCCAAAATACTGAGTTTGCCTTTTAATTATATATTGTTATTAAATATTTATTCGTTTATGAAAAATACTTGGGTCATCTACAGTATAAGTATATTTTACTCATTTAATTTTTAATATATTTTTTAAATGATTTCAGATTTCTTAAATATTCATTTTTACAAATATTTCAGCTTTATATCGGCCAACCTGATTTCCAAAATATCGGCATCAGCAATAAAAACACCCAATATTGGTCACCCACTAATGACTCTCAAACCCTTAACACAGCAATCCAGATCTCCCAAAAGCATCTAAATAGGGTTAAGCAGGTCACAATGGGTAACCACTCAACTAGCTGATTAGTGATGTAGCTGTTTTTAAAGTCTTGCACTAAAAATACACAAACATTCGAAGCTATCATTTTTAAGGAACAGCAGGAAAGCCAACAAAAACAAGTTTTGAGCGCTCATGAAAGATTACGAAACAAATGCCTCTCAACACATACACACTAAAATTTCAAGCTTGTTTCCATCTGTGTGCCTAATTCTCTGTGTCTCCATAGGAACTGATAAAACCTGAATACCTCAGTGGATTAGGGAATGTGCATGTCAGAACAGGAACTTGAGAAACAGTGGCATGCAAATTCAACAGCCAGCCCTCGTGATTATTGCATAAACTCTGTATGTTCGCAGGGCGTTATAAATACTCTTAATCAGCCACAGCAGCGCATGTCAGCTCTACATCAACATACATATCCAAACCATCTATAGTTTGGTTCCAGAACCCAGCGAGCACTGTCTACCTTTTATGCAGCTAGGGATGCATCGATATTAAAACTCTGCCTAATACAACAAAGTGAGTATTATTTTAACAATAATAAACAGCACATATAAAAATGCTACAATGTTTTATCTAATATGAAATAAAAGTTCTAAAAGTTTTTGTAATGTATTATTTAGATTTACATATATTATGTATATAATAAATTGCATAATCAGTCATTTTATTTAATAATTATATAAAGCGTTTTTATCATTGAAGTATAAAATACAAAAAAAAAAAAAAAAACGTCTATTTTCTATAGATACTTATATAGATATACGTATCTATAGGTATTTAATAAATAAATAAAATTATGAAATGAAAAATAAAATAAAAATAAAAATAAGGCATTATTTCTGCGCACCAAAGCCTTTTCTCTATTCTGGAATTGCATTTTTTATGAAAGGCCAGCCAATTTTCCTTCATACTGATAAACATCATGATGCATAAAATGTTGTCTAGAGAGGCAAGAGACAAGTTAAGATAGATCTGTGAATGTTCTCGTCCTCTGTATGGTTCTTGTATATGTACAAAATACTGAAATATCTCAATCTTATGTTACAAGATACGCCCAGGTTTCTTGGAGTAATATGGAAAACAGCTGCAGCAAAGCGCATCTGCGAAGCTCCAGGCAAGTCGTCACAGACAGGACAAGTGTAAAAGCTGAGCATCAGTCTCCAGGGCCCATCCATCAGGGCGGAGGGTGAAGGGGGCAGGCCAGGTCCCCCGGGGTCTCTCCATCATCACACAGGCAGGAATAGGCAAGGGAAGGAGGGTCCGCTATTATCAGCTCTCCACACTCCGGGCCTCTGGGGAACACATGGGTCTGATGACCAACCCTCACAACTACACCGTCCTTCAACGACGAAGAAGGATCGGGCTCTGACCGTCCTTGGCCTGCCGAGAGTAAGTGTCCGCATGTAATCAGGATGTCGCAGAGAACAACACAGAATTCAAATATCCGGGAATGAATCTCATAGGGGGGAAAAAATCCTCGCTGTTATGGTTTCCAGGCACTTCGGGATAAAGTTACAGCGCTGAGGGCCTTCTTGGCTTCCATCAAAACCATGGAATGCTGTGCTGCAAATGGACAGGTGCGCTAAAGGAAAACAACTTAGGAGGAAACCCGCTCTTGACCTTTTAATCACCAAGAGCAAACCACAATTTCCTTTGCGTGGAAGGTTTTGACTCAGCAGTCCTGAAGCAGGAGGACAATACCCAAAGTTGAGGCTCAAAGACCTCAACCAATATCTGATCAGTAATAATGAGGCCTTCACAGCAGGCTTCAACTTATGCCTGAAGCACATAAAATCTGAAGAGTGACTAGGCATTAGATCTGGATCAAAACAAATGCAATCTTAAAAAGAAATCATAAAACGAACAATTTTAGGTGAAATCATTCCATATCTACTGTCAAAAAAAAAAATAAAAAAAAATACAAACCGACTTCCAGCAACTAGGGTTGACTCATTCAGACTGTAAACCATAGCAAACATCCTGTAGCGTACTCCAGCCTTCAAAGCACAGATGAACGTCCCGTTGTGGATAACCTTCATTGTATTCCTGCTCTCAAGTCCAAAAACAGCAAACAGCATGACCGTCAGTTTCTGTGCAGCGTTTTATCAGCTCATTCATCATTTCTGACACATTGGACCACAAGTGGTGGTAACATGGAGAAAGCATTTCTGGTTACCCACTGGTGGACGTTGTGCTTTGGGCTCGATGTGGTCCCACAGCTGTCAGAGTGCCAAACCAGAGGCATTTCTTCCTCAAGGGCACACTATGGTCTGAAATTCCACGGGAGTCTTGCATTAGCATCGGCATCAATTTTAAGCCAGGCGAGTTGACCTCTTGGTTAAATACCGCCACATCAGCGGGCAAATTAATCCCTCTGTCAATGTCTGCTCATAGGCAAACAACCGGGCCGTAATCATGAAGGACGGATGAAATCAGGCCACTACGATCCAGTACTTACAAACGAGACTGGATTAATGACATGTCATAGAAGATACAGGCATTTTCAAAGTAGTCAAACTACAGTTAAACAGCCACAACAAAGACATGTGAAGCAGCAGACAGCAAACATGCATTTATCAAGACAAAACTAAATCAGTGTTTCCGATTATGTAATTAAGTAATTAAAGTAAAAAGCGTAATGTGAAAATTGTAATTATATTTGGAAAAAGTTCAATACTACTTTAGGTCGAGAGGAAAAGTTCACCCTGCTCTGATTATAAACAATAGGCTTGAGCTCAAAAGCAATGGGAGTCTACATCTGAAACCAAACCCACGCAGGCATCTTCCACACAACATATCCATTTCTTCTTCCTCAACGCTTGTGATGTAGTTTAGTATTCAAACTTACTGCATACTGCTTTATAAGTAAAGAGCATTTCCTTCATATAAATGTAGACTGCTTTTGTTCTGAATCCACCACAGGACCCGGGCGGTTTCCTACAGGCAGGCTGACAAGGGATTGTGGTTCAGCTGGTTTACCAGTGTCTTGTTGTCCTTTTCCTGTTTGAGACAGGAAGAATAATATCCAGTGGTGTCACAAAGACAAATGTCACATAGTTCTTGCCCCTAAACTCCTGAAACGGACACGTGACTTGCTTCCTGGGTTTGTTGTGTGAAAAATTACTATTTAACTTAGCGGGCCTTCAGTTGAGCATTGCTGCAAATTTGCCCGATGGCATTTCTATGACCTTTCCAGTAGTTTGTGATTACTGGAGAATTTAAGGAAAGAAAAAAAAATGTATTATAAATTATTTACAGACAGATTCACTGAAAGAAATCAACTCGGTCCAGTTCAAAATAATGATTCGCTCACAAACCCCACATCAGATTGTGAGTTTTACTCTATCCAAAAGCAACTTCAATCACTTTTTTCCAGGACATTTATGATTTCCCGAGCGTTTTAAAAACCCTTGGTTTCTATGACCATGGGAACCCTGCACCTGCGATGGATGGACACACAAAGCTTGCAAAACAGACTATTTCAAGCGCAGATTTCCTGGAAAAGGAAGTACAGTTTGTCTGGTTTGGTTGATGCACCAAATACAAGAAATCATGCCATTCAATTGTGGACTGTGCCACAAGACTCGCATCTTCCCTTAAAAAATCCTGCAGTTTCACATAAAAAAACCACAACCACAAGTCTAAGACTGTAACAGAAAGAGAAAGGCCATGCAAAGATATTCAAGCATCCTGCAAAAGCTCATCCATCTTACAAAAAGGGCACGACTGAACCGAGATCATTTGCGCAAAGTATCGACAGGACACTCAAGGTCAGGAGGCCAGAGAATAACAAATCCATACGCCCTCAGTGGCTGCAACAGTGAGGAAAATTAATGGGAATGTTAATGTTACTTCATCAAATAAACAGTTAATCAATCATGCAAAGCATCTATTAGAGCTCTCCACCCAATCCAAGTCCAGAAATGATTCTCACATCTTGTTCCCTCTATTATAATTCCTTTGCTTTTCCTTTCCTCCAGGCTGCAGCACTATATCATGGCCTGTTATCGGATATATTTACCTGTTCGTCTGGCAGCTGTCACCTGATAAGCAGAGACAAGCAGCCAAGGCACTGAATAATGCATCGAGCTCCAGCGTTCTACATCTTGCCAACAAACAGGGCCTGCGGCCTACTCTCTCTGCTAGGCCGAACCGAGCCAGAGACATGTTCGAGAGAGTTAATATTCGTCCAGCACTTTGTGCATTATTAAAAGTGTGTCAGAACCATCTTCCAGCCGGCTGCCGATGCAAAAAAAAAAGAGAGAGAGAGACAAGGGCTTCCAGGTAGCAGTGACTCAGCGGGAACGTCCGTGTCCTCCACTGCCAGTAATGATTCACTGATGTAGCAAAAAGAAGAAAAAAGGACTCTCCTGTGAATTGACATGAAAGAGAAAGCTTGACTGTGGAAGCTAAAAAGCTCTTCTCTCACTCTCACATGCTGTCATGCATAATAAAAAAAAAACTACTCTCTTTGGGTCTTCTTAAATGAGTCACTAATAGGCATGTGCCGGTATCACATTTTCATGCTGCGATTAATTGATTGAGCTTTTATCACGGTATACGGTATTATCACG
>JAUCNO010000386.1:967000-989597 GCA_032353835.1 Enteromius viviparus | reverse complement strand
CGAAAATTGATCCGATCCGTGACTCAAAATCCGTGATATGATCCGAACCGTGAGGTTTGTGATCCGTTGCACCACTACCATTCACTGCAGTGGAACCAGTCAGTAACGTAATAATACATTTCTCCAAATCAGTTTTTGTTCGTGAGTAAATTCAGCAAATTTTTATTTTTAGGCTAACTATTCCTTTAAAATTAAAATACAAACCCTATGCGCTAGGCAAGTAGTGAAGCTTTTATTTAAACAGTAACTTTGATGCGATTACTGGAAATGTAGTAATCACTTATTAATCAAATAACCAACTAGCAGCATAACAGCTGATCCTCTGTTGACAACCTCTCATGCTGAACTTGCACAACAGGGTCGATGAGCTGTTTTTCCGCCTGTAGCCGGGAAATGAAACGCTCTTCTGCAGCAGGGAGGGTGAAGCACATGTGTGTGCGAGTGGAATGCAGTCACAGTACGAGGAGGAAAAGCATTAGAGTGGAATACAATGATTCTGATAGGAACCCCACCCTCCGCACCACGTGAGGCCACTTGTTATGATTCAACACACAGCCTTTGCACAGGAGCTCAGTCAACGGCTGCAGGTTCTGTGAAAAACACCAGCCACAGTCGACAAAACCTCAACAACTGCAGGAAATCACAGCCATTCATGAACCCTGATTTCTTCATAAAAAGATTTGGAATAATAAATGAAAGCCAAGTGACTACAGAAACAAATCAGAACTCCAAAAAGATTTAGGCAATTGTTAAACAGTGATATTTTAAAGACCTTGTGAAAGTTTTGTAGCTTTTAGTCCATGTCTCTTAGCTTTGAGCATGTTTTGCATGATAGTGAACTCCTAAAAGATGGAGAATACTCTCAAACGGCTAAATAGAATACCATTATTAATAACACATTTTAATGCTTTATTTCCTTTCCTAACCCTCAGTCACCTTCATGTGATTTAAACTAAAGGCCATTGGCTATTTTAAACTAAAACATTCCTGTTTTAACAGGAAAACCATCACAACTGTGCCTGAATTATTTCATGGAGTTTTTGAATTGAAAGAGAACAGGTTCAAAAATAAGAGACTGGAAAAAAAAAAAGACAGATATTGTTGATGATGAACCGAAAAGTGCATTATAATCCCCAAAGATTAGGGAACTATGGATTAGGATTTTTAAATTACTGCTGAGGGAAACCTCATGAGTTTTCTACATATGCAATTACAGTGCAGACTGCAGTACATTCCTCACAAGAAAGAAAGGAAATGCAGGCTCAGATTGTGCACATATAAAGGCACGAAAATCACCATGGAGATGATTTCCCAGAGAGCCACACGCTGTTGAGGTGACAAGCCTCATAATTTCTAACACAACATTTTTAGACTCATAAAAATGTTGCATTTTCTTAGCTTGTGCACCTCGTTAAATGCAAAACCCTGACTCTCTGGTGCCCTGAGAACTCATAACGCACAAGCACGGCTAAGAGGTCAGATCTAATTTTTTACACAAGAACACTGTTAGGCTTTTAAATATTACACAGCCACTGCCTTCAGTAAATCATCAGCAAAAAAGAAAAAAAAAAAACACCAACTTATATCACAAAATCAATTAAATCACAACAGTACATGATTAATCTTGTACTTATACATAAACTAAATATTACTTTAATATGAGCAAATGATGAAGGCATTAAGTAATTAGGACATTACCTTAACTACTACATATGAATTCATGTGTAAATAATGACTAGCTTGACTCGTTCGTTAGGTAAAGCAGTAACACTTTGGGGTCAGTTTTCACATTTATTTTGATCTTTTCGATTAAAGGTGTTGATCATAAAAAAGTGATATAATGCAAAACACATTTGTCCACACACCATACATTTTAGCTTCTCTTCACTGCCCTGCCTTTCTAAAACGTGTGTGTTTTTTTTCAAAGCTCATCGTTCTGAAAAGCGAGGTTTGCTCTGATTGGCCAGCTATCAAACATGTTGCAATTGGCCGAACACCTCAAACAGCATATACCTCAATACAACATGGCGGCAGTGGCAAAAATACTACACCAAAGAATAATAGTTAGCCTACCCTTTCTTTCTTTTCATAAATATTTGGGCGGTGTAATGCAAATTCTTCAACACAGTGGTAGGGGTGTGTTTAAACGAGGCATTTTAACTTTTATAAAGATTCTCTCTTCTGAGTTTAAAACTTTAGTCTTTGCATCTTTACAGATCTTATATATGCACAAACAGTTTCTCTTTTTTCTTTGTTGTATGCTTAACAGCACAGATACAGATAGCAGCAGGAATATTAGCCTGCTGTCACTTTAAGAGCCGGACAAATCCAATTTATTAATACATTCTCTTTCTCATCCGTTAATGTTAAGTCATGAGCCAGGAACATTTTAATATAACTGTGTGTGTTTGTAACTGTTGAAGTGCAATAACTCTTGAAAAAGACCTGATTACACGCTAACTGGTGTCTGACAGCACAAGAGTACTGCATTTTATTGTATTGCACTAGTTTTTGGTACCAGCAAACCGTGCCACATTGCGCTCAATGGTCACTACACATTCAGCTAAATTGCTTCTACCATTAGAAAAACAAAAAGTAAAGCCTGTGCACTCAAATATTTTCCCATGTCCCAAGTGACACTGAACTATCACCTGCTGGGAACGGGCCAATCAGGTTAAGCAAAGATACTACCATGGGAAAACCTGATTTGATTACCATTTCACGTCACCTTTACCCTGAGCTATGCATTCTTAGTAAAAATGCAGGCTTACTCTTTGAAGGTATAACTTCTAGTACACTTATCGAGTTTTGATGCACAAAAACTAGAGTTGATGAATGTGAATGAGTGATTTTTCCAGTAAAGCCTTCCTGTAGCTCAGTACAGCAGAGTGCTACTAACAATTCCCAAGTCATTGGTTCGATTGGCAGCTGATAATCAATGCAATGCAAGTCACTTTGGATAAAAGCATCAGCCAAATGCATAAATGTACACCGATTATTAGGTTTAACTGCCTGAGAACAACACGTAGAATATTAATAATTATCTGATTTAAGATGCACTTAGTAAATTATTCATTACTTAATAACATGCACTTTTAACAAATAATAAATGAATGTTTTAGTTTTATTAGTATTTCAATTTGATGTTGCCTACTGTTAAAAGTGTTCTGGAATCAATATGTTTTTAATATGTCTAAATGTAGTGGGACACCCTGGAACAAAGAACAAAAGAATAAATATCAATTTAACATTTTAGCCAAACCGATTAAAGGTTTATCCCTTTAGCAACAACAAAGCTTCAATGCAGATACCGGAAATGATGGCATGCATCATTTTGATTCTCCATTTTCTTGACAGACTTGATGATGTAAAAGCATCCAACTAATTTGAATTAATTGTCAATTGCCCTTCCTAAAAGGTTCATTTCTTAAACATATTTGTATCTTTTTCATTATTGCATAAAAACAATGTTCATTTACATTTAAACACTTAATAGGTGCTTTATCCAAAGTGAATTACAAACGAGCAACATTGCAAGCATTGAATAAATATCCAAAAACAGAGAGAGCTAATGGCAACATGTCAACTTCATGACTATGCACACATATTTCAACATAACAGGGAGACGCCACATTGCAGATAAAACATGCTACAATCCCAGAAACCCAAGCTGATAAATTATGCATGCAATAAATGACTAAGCTAGTTAAACACACTTGCTTGCTTATTTATTTAATGTATAACAAGGCACTTTTTATATCTGCCCTGGATATCCAAATATGATCTGTAAACAAATTGCAATCCCCAAAGTATGTGATATTAAAGCTGACAATGAAAGCACCGCATGATATCGTCTATGCACTACTTCACAGGATAGAGCTGCAAAACTGATGGAAATATCAGACCAAATATAAAGACTATTATGATCCTTCTCTTTAAATCTTAGAATATCCATATGGACAAGCTTAGATGTTAGCATAAAAAAAATGCGCTTTTTTTATATAAACAAGTCCATCTATTGCTAAGCCAATAAGCTATGACTCTCTCACTTCACCATTGTGAAGGATTATTGTGATATTTTTATCGGCTGTTTGGACTTTCATTCTGACGGCACCCATTCACTGCAGTAGATCCACTGGGTGAGCAAGTAATGTAATGGATGGCCTGAGTATTAGTAAATGTTTTGCATATTTTTGGGTGAATTATTCCTTTAAAATCCATTCGTGTTTAGAAAGATAGACTGATAATCAGTATATAAATGGCTGGTCTAGTGAAATACTGTATCATTTGTGTCTCCAAAAATAAAGCACCCATCAATGCCATTATACCACTTTGCATTCAACAGTAAATAGTAGCGGTTCACACGTAAAGTAACCTACTTATTTAATGGATTGTTTACATAAATGACTCCTTACATAACAGCCATTCATTTTCAAGTAAGAAATGCAAAGCATTTTAGGTACAACAGCCCAAGTCACAGAGATGAAAATAAATATGCAACCACTTAAATTGCAAAACTGCTATATATAGTAATTTGATATACCTCTTTGACTTCACAGTTTTCATTATGTGTCAAAAACACTGGTTATTAGATTTTTTTAAAGCAGTAATGATGTAATAATACATATATATATATATATTTTTTTTTTTTTTTTTTGTCACTGTACAATGTGCCAGTGAATAAAATGTGACAATAGGCGCAGGCTAGCAAATCGGCTTTCACAATTGGTTGGAGGACGAGACGATTACGTCATCATGTGCTCTTCAACACTCGTGCTGATCTGAGGAGTTTGCGCTCTGAAAAGGGGTTCATTGAGACTTTGTTAATGCATTGTCCACCTCTTCCTAATCACCCTCTACAGACCAAAACAAACCTAATCTAGGCTTTTATTTTGTCACATCAGCAGGTGCTCCAGAGGCTCAATATCGCTTATGCATGAATTTTTAAGGGTCAAAGAATATTCTCAGAGCCTATGGGGTTTCCAGTAAACTAGCAGAGAAGACCCCCGACCTGATGCTTTACCCCCAACCCCCTTCATTCAATGCATTCATGCACTGCCCGCCTAAAAACACTAATTCCCTACCAAATCTGCCGTGCAATTCAATGCATCTGCAGATGCCAATGCATATGCATACAAGACCAGTGGGCGTTAAACACTCTATTTATCCCGCGATTGTTTGCTAGATGCATCTAAAACATACTGAGCTAATATGTAAGCAAAGATAGCAATGCAGTGCGGAATGACAACACGCATGACGCTCGCCTTATAAATATCTGAAAACATACACAGCGCAAATAAACGCACAGCCGCCGGTGTATTTGAGGTTACATCACCAGTTTCTGCTGACCATCAATTGACATCCTAACCTAACAAATATTCATCTCCAACATCATCCTGCACTACTATGCCGCTGGTCAGATCTAATCTGACAGCTTTGCATGCAGCGCTCTGCTACAACCAGAAAGCACCGATTTTAGCCCGGTAAATGACCGGCTTGTGCATGGTAAGAAATGTTCAAATAAATAGTATCAAACAGCAACAGGGACTTAGACAAAGTATCTGCAATTTTTTCATATTAGACTATTTATGCCTTACTAGTTACACCCAATAGCACTTACAATAGCAGTAACCTGCCATTAACAGACTTAAAATCCATTAGATAAGTCACAACAAAGCTGCAGTCGTGATTTATCCGTTCCAGAGCCACTTGCACGTAACAAAAAGAGAATCTATGACAGATCATGCCCACGTTTCTTTACTACAAGCAGCTCGCGTGCTGGGGCAATGAAGCTCGCGGCGCGGAGCGTCAGGAGCGCTGCGGCCTGCGCTCGCTGTCGGCTCCGCGGACTAACCTCGGTCGGTTGGCTGATCTCGAACAGGTCGAGCCGGTTGGCGTTCCAGTGGTTGATGATGTCGGCGAGTTTCCGCCGCTCCTCCTCTCGGCTCCCCGACATTCTCAAATCCCGACTAACGTTAAATCTAGAAACAATCCGTCTATCTCCTCGCTGGTTCGGATTTATCCACTCAAACAGGCTTCTTATCCGACGACCTGAAATAAAGGAAATCTGTTACACCCAGAAACTGGGCTTTCAAACGCGGTTTCTGTGGTGAGCGTCGCTCTTTCCCGCAGTCGCCGGTTAACGCACCTCAGCTCTATCGTCGACCGCTCGTACTGTTTCCGCGTTCCCGGCTCTAGTTTGTCTTATCGCGCTCCGTGCACGCTCCCTTTGGCAAAGCGATGCGCGCCCCCTATACTCCAGACAAAATTCACGAGGGACGCTGACGGGAACGCGCACCGGAACAAATGTGACAGTGGACCACAAAAATCACGAGTAAATTTTGTAAAATCTGAATAAATATGTTTTTTCGATGATGTATGGTTTGTTAGGATAGGACAATATTTGTCTGAAAAATGGCTATTTGAAAATGTGAAATATGAGGGTGCAAAAAAAATCTGAATTAAAAAAAAATAGTTATTTGCTATGCATATTAACAATCAAAAATTGTTTTATATATATTTACAGCAGGAAAATGACAGAATACCGTCATGGAACATGATCTTTACCCTAATGATTTTTGGTATCTGCATTTTTCACGGACTCTTTATGCTTTACACCTCCAAAAGATCAATATTTGGCTGAGATCTATTTAAAAATCTGAAGGTGCAAAAAATCTAAATATTGATAAAAATCACCTTTAAAATTGTCCAAAATAAGTTTAATGCATATTACTAGTGGAAAATTAACTTTTGATATGTTTAAGGCAGGCTAATTTACTAAATATCTTCATTAAACATGATCTTTACTTAATTTCCAAATGATTTTTGGCATCTAAAAGATATAAAAGTTACTTTTGTGTGTATGTGAATGTATAAAATGACTTTAAAACGACTTCACTACATTTTACTCCACTACATGGTCCTCGAAGAAGAAAGTCATGATTAGCACCTTTGAAAGTCAGTGGATGATTTTTTTTACAGCCTATCAGTAATCATGTTAGGTGAAGTGATTTCCCAGCATTTTCTGAACGTTGACCAGTTGCAAATGTGATAGGCCTATTTATTTAATACAACTGAATAAGAAGTTAACATCATGGTATACAGTATATAAGACACAATATTGCATAATTTATCAAAAGTGTGTATTTACAGCAATGTCGGCGTCCACTCAAATGTGGATGAATGGCTGCACATAGATATGTGCACACAACATTATTTCATGTGTTTTTACCATTCTAAGAGCTCTTCACTCCAAAGATACTACAAGCTAGTCAATGTGTTCTGTGGGCATAATGTATTGTAAGTAGTTCCAGAGGCATAAGGTGCAAGTATTAACAATAATAAAACAATAAAAATGTGCATTGGCATAAAAAAGGACATTTACATACAGTATGCTTATAAGTAATTTTAAATGCAAATACTTTTGTCTTTACAACGTTTGCTTGTAATGGAGCAATATTTGACCAGCAGTATCTATAGAGTTGTCCACTTCTCAGTAGAGCTGCTCAGTCAAACAGCATCATGATAGACCTGACATCACCAGCTGTGCACATTTGCAAAGCCATCAGCTCAATGAAGCAGGACAATCCACCATATAAACCTAATTCAATATGAGCCTGTTACATCATCATCAAAGAGCTCTGAATTATTATTCAGATCTAGACTGTTGATAGACCTAGTCTATTCTGATTCAACTTTCATTTCAAAGATATGGTTTTTCAAAACCCTTGGTGCTAAGTATTAAACATTGCGTAACTCATCCCAAACTATAAAAGCTATGAATTAAATCAGAAATTGTGTAGCTTGTCTAACTGATCTTAAAAATTTCCATTACAAAATGTTGGTCACAAAACAAAATAGCCCAAAACAAAAGACCAGACAAAAGCGATTCAAAAAAGCATCACCAATTTACATTTTGTCTGCTCCCAGTTTTATACAGCTGTAGGAAGATTCTGTCTAGTGCTGCACTTTGGTGGTCTGGAGAGCCAGACATCAATTGTCCATTTGAAGGGCAAATTAAAGAGAAGATAGAGTGGCAAATAAATCATCATTTGCTATCTAACTGATATGTACTGTACATTGTGAGTCAGCGTTCTCTGTGGCAGCTTTCTTCACCTCCATCTATCTATCTCATTTCATATTGATGCAGATCCTGGGGCAGAAACTGACAAAGCACAACTGGAAAGATTAAAAGCACTGTAAGTGATTCTATTGAATACCACACATAAAATATCCCAGCTAATCGACAAAAGAATGGGTGCTGCGAAATCCCAACTGTGCTCAACTCTTAGCCTGGCTTCCGCGACTATAAAGCTCATAGGAGCTTAGTCTGGCCAAGCTACCTTACTACCTGCCTTCTGGGAGGCGGCTTAACCTGCATCCATCAGATGCCTCTGTATACTACTGGATGAATCTACAACCAATTAGACCACTCACCACTTGGTTGAGCGCGTTTCCAATTGGTTCCCACTTTTTTGGGAACAGAAATGCTCTGAAACGGCAGCTTTGCCAGACTGACTTTGCTTGCGAAATTGAATGTAGCATCACAGGAAGTATGGAAGCCCAGCCTACTCAATTCTGTAAGTAATCAAAAAAAACTATAAAAAATAAATTGTATTTTTTAATAAATAAATTATACTAATTGTATACAATTTTCTTGGTAGTAATTTGCTATGGAAGCCTGTTTCTGCCATTTAATGAAAGAAATAATAATAATTATGACTTTTGTTAAATCCTTGGAACTGTGAGAGACATAAAAGTATGACTTTCCTTTAGTCCATGCATCTGCATAATGTTTGAGAGAGTTTACATCTCTCAGCATCTCTGTTTTTCTAGCAATTGGGAGTTTATATTTAACAGTTCATACTTTTTATGTAACAGTACATACAATTTAGAGTTATCTTATTTGTGAGTTAACATTTAACAGTTTTCCTCAGTTTGTGATTGTGACAAAAATTGAGAGATTAAAAAAAAATTGCTATTTAACCCTTTTACTTTTTGAATCTCATGGTGGAAACAGCTGTTTCCATAATATGTGGTTATATGTCATGTAGCGAGGTCAAAGGTAACAATAAGTAAATCCCAGTGTCTGAAGCTGTACTGTAATATCTGTGGTAGAAACAGGAAGCTGGTGAGAGCCAAAGTAATATGGTTTCCTGCTGCGGTCTGTGGGGCGTCTTTTTAACACCGGTTTTATTTTATCTCCCTCTTCCACATGTAGTCTACACGCTTACTTTAAAGCAGAAGTTTAAGACTGCACTTTGAACTCAAATGTTCTTCAACTGACATCTGAAAGCACTTAGAGGATCTTTATATCTACAACCTTCTTCTGTGATATGAAGAGACATTAGGCCGGTACAGAAAAGCATGTGCTCTAGCAATAAAACCTATGGAATGAGGAATGTTCATGCTGCAGGGTGGAGGGGGAAGGAAGGTGCAACAAGGGCAACATCCTGCATCCTGATCCATCCTGCTGCCATGCATATATTATTTCATTACATTAATGGAAATAATCAAGCATCACTGACAGATAAGTATGAATTTATACTGTATATTTATTCAGAGGGATTTGTTGCAGGATGGATAAAACATTTGCTTAAATTGTGAAAACAGACAATACATTAAGCTAATGTAATATTAAGCTAGTCCTAGACTAAATTGCATGTTTGAGCTGTCTCAAAATGAAAACATCTTGCTTTGACTTATCTTAAAACATGTCAGTGTCATTGTTTTGTGTTAAGATGCACATCTGTAATATTTTCATATAAGGCATTTTTTAAACGTTGCTTAAATATCTTAATTAAACTAATGCCTAATCCTGGTTTAAGCTAAACCCCGATTGTGAAAACGGGCCTAAATGTATTATTTACATTTATTAAATTTTATTAAAATTATACACAGTACTCTGCAAAAGTCTTAGGCCACTAGTATTTTCACAAACAAAAGTGGTGTTTTTTTTGGTTGAAAAATGGTTCATCTTGGAGATGTTGCCACAGTTCTTCTGGATTTAGTCTGTCTCAGTTTGTTGTGTTACTTCATGTCATTCCAGACAGACTGGATGATGATCAGATCAGATCTCTGTGTGGAGCACTGGCTGTTATCAGACAATAATCTCACTGCATTATTACAATTAATGACAAAAATAAATGTCTGGAAATGTAAACTAATATTTCCAACTGAAATGACATGACATTTGCCCAGAACAGCCCATGCTAAAGCACATGGGACATACATAAATTGTTTGGGGACTGACAGCCATGTTGGATGCACTAATCAATGTGATATATTGTTGGTTTTGCATAACGAGACATATGTCTGAGTGAAATGATTCAAATCACGATGACTCGTTTAAAATAACACCATCAATTTGCATTCTATCTCAAGGTGCTTCAAGTTGAATATCTTAAGCAGAGCCAAACGTGTCTAAAAGGACAACACAGAAAGAATGAAGTCAAACCTTTCAGCTTTGTCTGACTGATCCACCCAGCCATCTGTAAGTCATTGAACTTAAACCCAACGAGACTAATTACCCACCATGTGTATTCATCTTCTACCCACATACATCACTTTCTCACTGAGAGAAAACTGGCTGATTCTCACATACTGTGATGGACAACAAGGCCTAAAAAAATGACAGATCTGAAATAAAAGTTCCTTCAGGCTTTATGTCCATACAGTGTCGTATTTAACACTGTGGAGGAATGTGTCGAAGCTTTTGACACAGTCAGCATATTCTGCAGTGCTACAATTATAGTTTCATCCAAATATAGTTGGCAGAGAACTTAATTGGCTGTTGTACTTTGTACTCCATTCTGTCGTTTAGCATACCATGTGATATGTTTGAACATATCAAGACCCCATGCACCACTACAATCTATTTGATTGATATCATGCAACAGAAATGCACATACATGTAAATATAAGGGTGAATTATAGACTTGTTTTCCTTAAATCTGTTTCACATACTTCTTGATTTGACCCCAGTCATGAAGCATGCTGGGTAACGTTGCTATAATAAAAAAGTTTTCAACACAGAATTAGGAGTGGTCCGCAAGGCCTGTTGGGAAAACAAGCCGTTTACACAGCTGTCCCACACATCCTTATGGTGATGAATATTTCCATCACACTGGAAACTGGTTTTACTTCTTCCTTCAGTGCAATTTATGGAAAAACCAGCCCAGTCTCACGGCAATTCGTACATATTTTGTAAATCGAGTTGCTAATTGGTATGAATTTGTATGAATGACCTATACCTAACCCCACCCCTAAACCTACCCGTTACTGGGGTTTAGCATGAAATTTCCACCTTTTACGAATACGTACGAATTGGTCGTGAGTGTTGCCAACTTTAGCTACTCTAGAACTATCTGTTCTTAAACTTTAAAGAGTGATGAATAAGAGAACAACAATGCAAATAAATTACAGGGGAAAATAACAGAATGTGGTGGTTCATTTTTCTGTGTTTCTATGTAATGCTGAACGTAAACATTAAAGCTAAATGATACAAGATATGCTCAATGCTCTGGCATAGTTCTTCCATGTTAACATAATGATCATTCAAATTTATCTAGTCTTTATAACCTTGTTAGTGGCAACACAAAAACATAATTTATACATTTATCATGGAATATTTCTGAAATGTTTATGTTTTGGACATTACAGACCTTGACTCACTTAAAGGTTACTATTTGTTTCAAAATGTTCTGAGAACATTCAAAAATAACACTATATTACGTTAAAAATAATAATTTAATTGTTTTGCACTGCTAAATGTAGGCGGCAGTCAAACACATTAAATTTACTAATTTGCCACTTCCGCTCTATAAGAAAAGGTTTATAGTTTGTAATGATTTGATTTTAATGTTTTTTGTAGCATTAGACTTTTTAATTTTAACATTGTATATGGACAGTATATTTATAGTAAGGTAATTTTAAAACAACATTTTCCAAGACATTTAGTTATTTGGCACCAAATATTATATGTTATACTTGGAATACTTACTAAAAATTATCAATCCAAAGTAAAGGAGGTTTTTTGGAATAAAAAATCTCATGTGCTTTAGAAACATTTGTCCTTTATGTAGTTCCTGGTCAAATTTTCAAGGCTGATTGAATGCAAAAGCCTTCAGTGTTGAGGTAACGTTGCACCGACTTCCTAAGCTAACAAACAAATGGTCGCCAAATTACTCCGGCTACTGACACAAATTGCAAGCTCTTGGCTTGTGATAGCGTTCTTCCAGAACAGCTGTGTTTGATATTAGTGTGGCTTTACAGTGAGACAGCAGAGGCTTCGGCGCCTAGTGAGCCAGAGGAAGTCTTCAGGGGAAGAGTCTGCTCTCTACAGCTCCTTTTCAACCCACTTATTTAGTGTAGATAGAAGCGGTGGGCAGTTGCCTCCAATCCCTGAGGATGCGCTCTGGCACGGAATGCCGTTTCCGTGGCGATGGCTTGGCAATAGGGAAAGCTTCACCTCATTGAGCCTCTGTGCTTGTCAAGTGGCAGACGTCTCCGCATCTGATTAGCCGTCTACACAGACAGAGAGCCCTGCTAGCACGCTTTTATGAGAGGCTGCTGCTCCACGCTGATATAATTCAGTTTACATGGCACAAACAATAAGTTCCCCTCCCTTGCATTCAACTGATGTGCGTCGAATCGGTCTGAAGAGGACCACCAGTTTAAACAGATCCATAAAACATGATGGGGGACGCTTCACGAGAGCTAAGTGAAAAAGAGATGCCTTGAAGTTGCACCTGTTAATTGCATTCACCATAGCAACACGGCAGCTTTTGCATCTGTGGTATATAAGAGCGAGTTACCACCCACACGTAGACACACAAGCTGAAAGAAATTCAGATAGCAAACTCATCGTCTTCTAGCATCTGGTTACTGAACAGCCACAAACATTAAAGAAATAGCTCACCCCAAAAATTAGCATTTACTGAAAATGTACTAATTCTCAGGCCATCCTAGATATAAATGAGTTTGTTTTTTTAGCATTTAAAGCATTACATCACTTGCTTATCAACAGATCCTCTATAGTGTATGGGTGCCGTCAGAATGAGAGTTCAAACAGCTGGTAAAAACATTACAATAATTAATCAATCTTGTGAAGTGAAAAGCTGCATGTCTGTAAGAAACAAATTTATCACTGTAAACTTGCTTTCTAAAAATATGAGTCTATCCTCAATCCATAATATTGTTTACTCCAGTAGAAATCTCTTCCCGCCTGAATCAGGAGAGAAATATGCTGCTAAACAAGTATGAATGGATTTGTTTCTTACAAACATAGTTTTTTGCTATGTTTGTAACATGACTCTTGTCATGTGGATTATTGTGATGCTTTGATCTGCTCACATTCTGACGGCACCCATTCACTGCAGAGGATTCATTGTTGAGCAAGTGCAATTACACATAATTAACATTATCTTGGATGGCCAAATTTTAAATAAGTTTGTATTTTTGGGTGAAATATCCCTTTAAGCTTTCGCTTGGCATATTCTTATTTCAGACTTTTTCCTCTGCATGCTAATTTGCCTAGAGTGGAAGCAGAAAAAGTTAATTATGTTGAATTATTAAAGAATTATAAGAATGTATGTGCTACTATACGCTTTACATAATTTATTTTGCTAAATCATAAGTATTTTACGAGTTGCCAATTCGGATGAATTTGTACGAATGACCTACACCTAACCCCGCCCCTAAACCTACCCGTCACCTTTTAGTCAAAACGTACAAAATCTTATGAGTGAGGTTATAGGAATTTGTATGAATTGGCATCAATTTTCCACCTCGTACAAATATGTATGAATTGGTCATGAGACTGTGTTGGTCCACCGTATAATCTAAAACATTAAAAGCATTTGTTATTAATCACTCATGCTTTTAAGACAAATACATGCTGAAACAAATCTTTTAAAATTGCTCCTGAAGTCACTATTCTCTCCCATCTCAGGCTAAATCTTGTTTTCTCTGCATTTATTATTATTCATTTTTCTTTATCGATTCCTCCTTAAGGCAAGTGGTTTTACAGCAAGACCAGCATACAAAAGACAAAGCAATTACAATACATTAAAAAATTACAATAAAAAGCATTTTAAAACTGCCTACTTCCACCTCCCCACATTTGTGCTGTTTTGAACTTATTACTGTCTGAATACTTTTTCTTTCTGGATCCTTGAACTTTCCAGAAGTTTGCTGGTTTAATCTGATCTGATCTGATCGCAAAAACCTGATTCTTTTCATTTAAAGGAATTGTTTTTGGTCAAAAGTACTGATTCAAACCAGTAACGGATTATTTGTTTACTTCTCTGGGTAGTGTGCTTAATATAGCATAATTTCTACAGTAATTATTCAAACACTGAGTACCAGCAACAAGTGCTGGTATGCACAAAAAATCTATTGCAAACCCTGTAATCATTTACTCACCGTCTAGTCTCCAAACCTGTATGACTTTGTTCTTCTGTGTGAGTACAAACAATATTGTATGAGCAAAGAAACAAAACATTTTCAAAACATTCTTTTGGGTAAATTATAGCACAATTTTCATTATTGAATGAACTATTATCTTAAGAGAAGGTGACATATTTTGGTAATGAGACATTTAAGGTTAAGTCCATGTAATTACTCACAACTCTTTGTATTTCTCCACCAGAGGTCAAAGTTTAGCCTATTAACTAAATCTCTTATGCACCCTCAAATTCCTGTCACTGTACTGGAGTCTTTATTTTATGTCCTCATGGGCTTTTATATCTATATGTATGCAGAAGTATAGTATAGTACATAAGTCTATTTATATACACACACACACACACACACACACATATATATATATATATATATATATATATAATGGGTAGCTATATGCTAACAAAGCAATTAACTAACACAGACAACATTTGATCCTAACCTATTATTTTTTATCTTTGGGATCATAACTTTTAAGCAATACATTATAAAACATGACAATTTATATAACAATAACATTAAAAATGCTGTAAATAAATAAATATATATATATAAATCGGTGTGATAAAATACTCAAAGTAAAAAAAGAAGCTGATTCTGAAGATGCTAATGGTAGTGCTTCGAATTTTTATCTCAATAATAGGTTCCCACCGGCTGCTACTTCTCTTTACATTCAGCAGACAAAAGAAAGCTTGAGGAACACAAATTTCCCACAGTTCCTTTCCCCAATAGCTGCAGCGAACATCGACTGTAATTTGTCAGCCTAATTAAAAGGCCATTTTGGGAAGTAAGAAGGTGCAGAAAGCCACACTCTTTTCTCTAGACCGAACTGAAATAAAGCTGTCAGGACTGTGTGCTGTGAAGAAGAGTGTAAGAAAAAGAGGAAAATGAATAATTCATGCTAGTTTTTTTTTCTTTTTTTTTGTCACAGTTAAAATCCTTTCGGTCTTATTTCTTTCTTTCTGACCTTGACACCACTCATTCAGCAGAAAATTCTGTCTTTATTGCCTCACACACGAACGCTAATATGTCTTCCGTCTGTGTCGCTCATGCAGGCCCCCTATCTGACTCAATTCTCAATCACATGTGAACAGAAACAGCCATTATAACATCATCTCATCATCACTGATGACAAGTTGCCCAAGACAATAGGTTTTGTTAATTTTGCCTCTTTTAAAAATCTAGATAAGCCGGTATCCACTGTTTTAAAAAAATTATGATGTTCTAAATTATAATAGAAACTTCACAAGCAATGCATTCATTTTCTTAAGTAACCTATACATGGTTAAAACTGCATTCAAACTTCTATATATATAAGTCTCTATAGATGCAGAAACAGTTTTTATAGACCAAGGTAATTCATTTTTTGATTTCATCTCTATCTCGTGCACAAATATAGCATGCAAGTCTTCCAAAACAGGATGTTTTCAATGCATACACCCTACATGTTGGAACAATACCTGTGTTAACGTTGTACATGCATCAATATGCGTCCATTTAATAGTGGGTGCAGCCTTTTGTAACTTAAACCTGCAAGGTTTCTTTCCGGTGTCATCCACTTCCAGTTATTTTAGCTGTACAAAACAGGTAGTTATAATGCTTAGTAAGAAATATCAGCTTGCAGTGTCATATTATTTTAATGTATTATCGTAATTATAAACACCCTTGTCTGTAGCACCATACTTTCCCTGTTTACTACAAATTGTTATTCATTTAATAGCTAGTTTTCTATAGTGGCTTTTGAGTCGGAAATCTTGCACGATCACAGTGAATAGTTTAAAAACAGTAGGCCTATAGGTCAAAAGTGCCAGGATGACCTACCACTTCCAGCGAGTGTGCATTTGATGAATACTTTAGTATCCCATGAGGCAATGGGAGTGGATTCATGGATAAAAGTGATGCAACTCATGCTGTGGTTCACATGACCATATCAACACGGTCAATGCAGTACATCTGAGTTTCATTAAATTTCATATTTATGTATTAATTTATAACACAATAATCCTCTTGCAAAGTTCTGAATCTGAAAGTGCATCTTGTATAAAACACTATTTTTTCACCGTTTCTCAAAAGAAAGAGTCTCTGAATCAATGAAACATTATTATTTGAGGTCAACAGGAAAAATGTTGGTCTTTTCCTGTTGGTCTGAATGAAAATGCTAATTAATTCTTCACCACTAGGTGCCGCTATTGGAGCAGTAAAAATAACGTTTTTAAACCCTGCTTTATCAATCCGCCTATGAATACTACGGCAACACACATGGACCAATGCGGAAGTGGTAATTATTGTGCATTTCAATAACATGGATCGTGATTACACTCTCCACAATCCCCAAAAACGTAGATGTATATAAACTGAGCCAAGAAGATACTGGAACAAATAATCAAAAACAAATATCGGCGTCTCGTTTCCGAAATGGAGGGAGCTTCGGGAAAACCGCGGACTGGACAGAGACTCCGCTCGTGTGTGTTGGGTAAGCAAATATATATTATTCATTGTGTTAGGTTAGTGATTAAACAGATATAAATGAACTTTCATTCGTGAACATGATTTGTGAAAACAAATCTCCCGGTGCCCCACGTTGCATCATTGCGTCATAGAACTTCGCCTCTGTTATTATTTAGAAAATGCGACCTCTAGTGGCGAAAACTTACATATTGTGCTTTTAAACTAATTGTTTGGGAGTTGTTGAGCAAATAAGATGCATATTATAAGGCAATGAAAGTTTTGACTTTGCATGCATGCCAAGCTGTTGTTGAGACTCCCAAAGCCAACATGTGAACTATTCATTTCTCATAATAGGGGCACTTTAAACATTCAGCATCATATATGAAGTGGGTAACAAGTAGACAATCAGACATAAAAACTGCCTGTATTTTTCAAATTTAGGCTTTTTAAAACTTCACAAAACAATAATTTGAAAAATGGAAATCTGGTTCATCCTAACAATTGGAAAGCCCTCATCCTCTCCCTTCCTGTCATTTGGGAGGATGAGGTGAAGGGAAAACGGGGAGGACTAGTGCTGAAGCACACACGTGTCATCGTGAGCCGTTTCAATTTTGCTAAATAAAGACATTTTTGTTGGGTGTCAGCATCTCTGTACCATTGTGCATTGTGCTGGGACCAGCAACAGAAAATGCCCTCCAGATCTACATCCACATCAGCAAACAGCAAACAATGGGCACTGTGCGAGTGACTCACGCCTGTCATCGGTAGCAATCAGCAGGAAAAACCCGTCTCGCCTGCTAAACCACACATATACAAAAGAAAACAAATGAGGTTGTGTGGGTCATGGAAACCTGGTGGCAAATGCCTGGATGTAACGAACACCAGCGCCTCCTAGCACTGGAATGACATCATGCACTCAGCTACTCTGTTTACATGAATTTGGATAAATGGTTTTCATCGCCTCTAGTCGGAAGTTCATGAACTGGCCCTATTTACATTCCAGGGTTATTGTAGTTAGCTAAAGTTAAAGCTATAAGAAAGAAATAATATAAACATTCACTAAAATAAAATATTTAGAAACACATTTTTGTTTCAGCTAGTTGTAAAGTAAACAAAATACAAATTAAACAAAAAAAAAAATGTAGAAATTAAAAAATTAAAAATTGTGTAAAAATAAATAAATCTAATAAACATAAAAATATAATGAATTAAATATTAATTTTATTTAATATAAGTTATTAAATATTAATAAAAATAATTTAATGTCAATGAACATTATATAACTTTTAGGATATATTGTGAACAAAATAGGTTTGAATATAATTTCAAAATCATAAAATGTTCTTGTAATCCACATTGATCCTGACTCAACAAATCAACAATTGAATAGGCTATTCTACACAGTAATAGGATTCAGTTAGATTTTTATACTAATTTAATAAGATTAGATTTTATATTTAGATTTTAAGCATTAGATATTTCTCAGTGGAAAAAAATTGTTGCTAAAAAATCATACAATGATTTCCAGTGGAAATGCCCCTATGCTGAAAATTGTAGACCCCTCCATGATTTCTAAGTAAGACAACTTGCAAAATCACAGGGTGATCAAATACTTTCTCACTATAAACTTACAGATTTCTCTTCAAAATCATAAAAAACAAAACAAAAAAAAATATTAATTACTGTTATTTCCATGAACTCTATTAAGTTTGACAAGCTGTGAACAAGTAAGTAAAGTAAGTAAGCAATAACAACGTCCTCCAGGTAAGCAAAGTGTATTCTCCTGAGCATGGTTACAGTTCTGGTTGACTGTATTGTATATTTCAGTCTCTCAGCTGGTCAGCCCGTGGAGAGTGCTTTAACTTCCCGGAGGATTAGACGGCTACACTGCTGCATGAATATCTGGCATTCCTTAAGGGATTTGCTTAAGAATGGGGGGTTGAGAAAGGGGAAAACTAGACAAACTCCTATAGAGGCACGGCGACATGCAGTATCTGATGAAACAACTTCTGCATACATTTTCATTTTACGCATTCTGCAGATTAGATTAGATTGCATTTAAAGCCTACATACATTTTATCAGTTCATGCATTTCCATGCCATTTGCTGTTTACATAGGCTATCTTTGCCTTAGATAACAATTAGATAACAATCATTAGATAACAAACGAATTATATTTTATTACAAAGAAAAACAGGCCCAGCACAAGCACACTTTATACAGAACCTTTTACAAAAAAAAAAAAGTTTGTTGAAATAATAAAACATTCAATTTAGCGTTCATGGTGAATTATTTGGACTCTCTCAAGGCTGAACATGTTACAGTAGATAGTGGTATTATATCTACTCTGCTAAGGCACCTGTGTAAACCTGAGGGGAACTGACATAAAACAGCCACTAATATTAACAAAAACGAAATTCATTCTAGCCTACTTTTAATATCCAACAAAAAATATGTGTTAAACACTGACCTCTAGTGTTAGAACTGATAGAAGCCACTTTCTGTACGTCTTTGTCAGGGTGGCGGCTTTGGCGCTAAATGTCATTAGGCTGGGGAGACCAGCTTAAACCAGCTAAGGCTGTTTTTTTTCCCGAAAAAACTTGATTAAACGCTTTTAAAAGTTGTGAGCTCTGGAAGTAACATGACTTAGTGTCCTGTTTACAAGCGTTAAATTCAATATGGCGTCAATGGTGTAATAATAGACATGATATATAGATACCTCATTGGCCACTTTGAGTCGTTGCTGCCGTAGGTCAACGAACAAGACTGCTTTAAAAACAATTTAACAACATGGCTAAACTCCACAACAAACAGTAACAAATGTAATTGATAATCCTTTATGGTTTCAGTAAAACTTACAGTTACAATTGTAAAATATTATACACTGATACAGTGCACAGTAAAATAGTAAAACTGATGTGTAATAAAAAAAGGAAAAAAAAGTAGTAGGCTACAAGTTGTATTACAGTGAATAATATAATAAAACAGCGTTTAATAATAGCAGATAGAATATGTAAGATCAAAGGTGGAAACAAAATAAATAAAAATAAATTAGTAGTTATGAAGTAAATTAAATAATAGTGAAAACAGTTTTATAATAGAATTTGTGTAATAATTATTGAACAAATTAAGACACAACTAAACTCACGCAAAAATGTATGGTTGTCAGTTTCAAGTTTCTTGAGTAAAGCAAAAATATACGAGCTGAGTTGAGATTTTCGGTTTTCAGTTTTACAGTATGGGGAATAGAGTGGTTTTTGATGCCTGACCAGTAAAGACTAATTCTCCTCTGCTTCCCTCAAGATATTCCCTATATTGTATTACGGGGGTTTAAATTTATAAACAAAATAAGGTCTGGGATAAACAGCTTGACAAAGCTTGACATTTTGTCAATTAATAATCATAACAATGTCAAGAGCAATAACTTACAATGATTTTGTCATGATATCACAGCTTCACTCACTAAAGCCTAATTCAGACTGCACGATTTTCAAAGTAGTCACCTCACAGATCTTTTCACACAGCATGGCTATCTGGGGTATCATTCCGTCGCTGCTGCGTTCACACTGCATGATAGATCGGTGATAGGGGGTTTCACACTGCATGGCTTTACAACAGGAAGAATCGCCGACAATGTTGTGTCACAGCACGAGAAGGGGCATGGAAACAACGCGAGGTCACGTGTGCTAGACGTGAAGAGTGCAGTCAGAACTCGGCATAATCCTGACAGTCTGTCTTGTCAGTGATCACTGTACATATTGTGCACAATTTACTTTATGATATAAACTGCAATACAAGTTAAAACTTATAAAAATGTATTTAAACTTTAAGCTTTCACAGCTAACTATAGAAATATCGCTAGTTATTAATCATATGACACTGGCTTGGCTGGCAGCATAATGACAAAAAAATGACCAAACAACTGTTCAGTCTTACCGGTAAAAGATAACACCTCAAGCATATGTATATATGTATATCCCCAAGTTGCCAACCAGCCAAGTACGTTTTCTTTTGTCCCAATATGAGAGTTAAGGAGACTTGCCTGGAGCCCTAGACCAACTGCAATATTGATGTGTAGCTAAGCGGCCTTTCTTATAATTTAAGGTGCCTGAGGTCACATGAAAAAAGCGTACAAAACTAAATCCAACTGAAAACAGTCAAACTAATTCAATACTGATAAATAATAGGCCTATGAAAGTTTTAAAATGGTCTATAGTAAAATAACCCTAGGCTTCAAATGTGTGACGTTTACCAAGAACTATGCACCCCAGCGAATAAAACTTTGGAAGATAAAATGAATAATAAGAATGAAATCTTTGCAATATTTACATGGTTTACATTATGTGAAGTGAAGTTGAAATCTTTTAAACAACGTGTTTGGGAATTATAAATGAGCTGAAACTTTGTAGAATTTCATTGGAAACTCTGACGCTTTAGGGATTTACGAAAAGTGTATATTTGTTTCTTTCCTCATCTGACTAAATACACATAACCTTCCTTTTACAGTAAGTGTAAAGTGATAAAGTGATTACTTACTGTAAATGATACAACGATTGAATGCAGAGGAAAGGACTGAAATGCACAGATAAAGATTGGGTGGAGTCAATGATGTGCAATTGTGACTTTCACCTCCCAGCTGTCACTGGATAATACATAGTAAAACAATATGAATTTCACAATCAGTGACAACATGTCAGTGATTATAGCAGTTTATTGTATCATCTGCATCCAGTTTCTAAAACATTATCTGTGGACTGTAAAGAGGTGTGCCACAATGGAAGTAAATTTAAAAATTCCTTCTGGATATAACTCAATAAATTTAATCCAGTTTTGTGTAAACTAACATACGGATGTGTAACCATTAAAAAAATACACAAAAATGAAAACCTCAAAAGGACAAATCTGGTGTAGCTTTATGATCCTTTTATGATGTTTGGTTAACCAACTCTGTACATGGCAAAGATTATTTAAAAATTAAGATAAATATACAGGGTTATTATTATAGCATTACTGATAAAATATCAGTCTCACACTATTACTATTTAGGTCATAGTAAATAACCCTCCCTGATTTTATTTAATTGAAATCAGTTATCATAGTAATGATTATTATGTGCAGTCATATACTTGTGTATTACTTATTAGTTTAAATAATACATTTTAATGTGGAAAAGAAAAAACATACACTGAACTTTTGAAGCTCTTCTTGAATTTATTGTTTTTCTGTTTAAGATAGTTTTTTTCTTTTTCAGTGTAAAAAGTTTAAGTTGACAAAAACACATCCATAAGCTCCATTAACTAATGTCTTCTTGTGACTTTGTGAAGAAAGCACCAGATGCAATGGTTTTGACAAAAAAAATGTCTTAATGAGTCATTTGTTTTTCAGTACACAAGATGTTAATAAAAGTATTAAATTGTGTGGTGTTATTGCGATGTTTGCACTCTCTTTTTATCGGCACCCATTCACTGCAAAGTAAAAAATTTCTCTAAATCTTTTGATGAAGACAAAAATTCATTATCTCATTTTAAATTGTCTGAAGGTGAGTACATTTAAAGCATTGTTTTTATCTTTAGTTGCTTTATTCCTTAATACTATATTATACCATTGAATAAAACCAATCAGGCATGCAAGGCAATGCTGCTCTATATACATAGATATATATATATATATATATATATATATATGC